>CANXYI010755869.1:0-13235 GCA_948208565.1 Hura crepitans | reverse complement strand
AAGCTTATTTAATTACTTCAAGTCGAAAGAGTGACTTTGGGCCGCCATCTTTTGGGCTTGAGGAATATTAAAGCTATTAGGCTACACTTCCAATAGGCTTGAGCATAAGGAAGGGCCTTGTTTGGTTTATTAATTAATTATTATATTTTTAAGAAATTTAATTAGGAGTCAAACAAACATATCTCTTATTTTATTTTCTATTTTGAAAAACAAGGGCCTTGTTTGGCTTAGCTTTAATTTCTGTAATTTTCTTTCTTTATTAAAGGGTGTCATCCAAACATGCCCCTTGCTTTTTATTTCCTTATTGAAATAGAGGTTGGTATAAGAGGCCTATAAATAGCCTCATTGTTGGCTTGTAAAATCATAATTGAATGATCAATAATATTTGTGAGTTTTTCACATAAGGCTTGGCCTAATTATATTGGAAAGGATATCTTGTCTTCTTCTTTTTGCAATAAGAGTTGATTTCTTCCAAGGTAATTTCTTTAGTGAATTTCTGTTCTTTTTATTTTAAAATCAACCAATTACTTGTGTTTCCATACATGTATTATTTGGGGGTACAATAGGTTGGGGGTCTATTCTCATTCTTGTTTTAGACATATTGTATGTTTTAGGGGTTTCGGATTCTTTAACCTTGGGGTTCTGCATCAGTTAGTATCCATCTTTGTTAAGGTTGAACCTTAGGTATGCCTAATAACCCTAACCCGTAACTAGATGGTAGGTATCTCATGCCAATTGCATCTAATGCAACTACTAATCATTAGGGTATTAACTCTTGGTAAATGTATATCTCATATACATATCCCCAATCTTACCTTCAGTCTCATTAACCTTAGGTATTCCCAATAAATTAACAAGACCAATTAAGACGGACCCATTAATAGAAATTAAAAAATCCAATGTAGCATAGGCTTTAGTATGCTCAATAACCCAATACTAAAGAGAACTTTGGTTTAACTTATATTAACAAAAGGCTTGCAAGTTTCAATATTATTAAGGGATTTCTTTCATTTTAGTCTCATCATTCATGGTTGAGGTATGCTTTGGCATTCACATGCATATTTAATCTAATTAAATCATGCATAAACATTTACTCTTATTAAACATATTACCTTGTTATAGATTTTTACTACATTGGTTTCCTTAAGCCAAAGGAAATCAATTTAGGCCAAACCTTAGATAGTAATGCATGAATTGCAAATCCAATAAGAAATAATTAAAAACTATTCTAACTATTTCTTTATTAGTCCTCCTTACTTTGGTCTCATTCTACTTTGCTCCTTGCAATTTGTCCTTCCTATTCTAATCCTATGTAATTTAATTACATAATTTCTTAATAAAGAAAACCTCAAGTTACATTTGGGGGGAGTTAGATGAGAAGAGAAATACAATAAAATTAGAGAGATAGGCTAGACTGCAGGCCCAATTTACCAAAACAAAACAATAAATGCATATGATCAATCCAATTAGACATAGTCCATAACTTGTTATCATGCCAAACATACACCTTTAATCATACATTCTAATGTATTATTTATTGAATATAATAATTACAATATTTTACAAGTGTTATAACTCTTATAAAACTAGTTTAGTTAATTTATCTCGATCAATTTATTATGCATACTTGTAATAATTTTGGTCAACATTAGATATGTAATTTAACTATTTTAATCCTAATAGATAACTAAATTACATCTATTCCACTTTTATTAGAATCTTAATGCCATTAGAAGTCCAATCCATTTAAATAATTACAAGTAAATTTGAATTGAAATCAAATTCTAAACAAATTTGAAAACTGATTAAGTTTGGATTCTTATCCTTATCCTTAACGTTATTCCGATCTTAGATAACTCTTATCTAACTAGATTAGGATAATGTCAAACTTTTAATTAATTTGAAATTCTAATCCAAATAGAATTCTAAATCAACTAAAAATCTCATAATTTGTAGTTAATTAGGAATCCAATTCCAAACAGACTGTAACTGATCAAGATTAAGACTCTTATCCATATCCAATTGAATAACTTTTATCCAATCAAATTAGGATAAATTTAATCTTTTAAAATTCAAGTTAAAATTCTAATCCAATTAGAATTCTAATTAATAAAAAAAAAAGATTAGAGTCCAATTCCACTAGGAATCCTATTTCAAGTGGAATTCAGACTCACCGTGAAAAAAATCATCTTATCTTTATACAACTGGATTGTTTTTTTCAAAATTTAATTTAATCCAAATAAATTAAGATGATAATTATCACATATTTCTAGAAAATAAAAATTCCAATTGAATTAGAATTTTAATTTAACTAAAATACTTCAAGTGGTAGTTCATTAGGAATTAAATTCTAAGCGAACCATGAAACCATTTGTAACTCGGGCTTTGAAATTGATCCAAACCACTTTGGACCAATTATAGAATTCATTGGCACCTTTTTAGACCTGTAATAATAATTTTTATCAAATAAAATTAGCTCCTTGAGTCATTCAAGATATTGCAAATTCATTTGACAAAAATCATAATTACAATGTGCAAATATCATGCACAATCTTGACAATCAAGCAAGTTTATGAATCCAATTCATTTTCAAATATTTTTTACCACTTAAAATCTTTTAATCAACATCATAAAAATCTCATATTTATGAAAAAAACAATTCTGGAATTATTACAAAATAAATTAAAATTGAATAACAATCATTCAAAAATTCAAATGCCATAATTATCACAAAAACCAAATGATCTTCAATTTATTTTCTAATTTCTTCAAATTAATTCACATGTTCATGGAGTCCAAAATTAAAATCAAAATTTTAATTCATCATACATAAGATTAAATTACAAAATAATTGCAATTAAATCAAACTAACATAGCCATTAATATAATACGAATCTAAAACTATCGTACAAGCAAACTAATTTGATTTTCATGCATAATTCAATTTTATTTTTTAAAATGACCAAGACCTAATTTATTCATATATAATCATCATTAATATATATTAATATGACCAGAATTAAAAAATAAAAATCATTGGACCATTATATGTATTTTTGGCCAATTATACATATATATCATAATCATTTATCCAACTGTTTCAATTCTTTTAATGGAACCTGGCTCTGATACCATTGTTGGTTTCTATGGATCATGCAAAGTAGAAAATAAAACTTTGTGGATACCTAACAAAGAAAAAAGAGCCATTGAATGAAATGAAATACAAAATTAAATTAAAAACTATGGTTAGAATTTTATACCGTCTCAACCACAGACCTACTGAATTATTATTTTCTCCTCATCGGGTTGTTGCCAACCATAGTGATCCTCATCGAGAACACCTATAAGGTATCCATACAAGAATTATGAGATGAGAAATTACTAAAAACCTAAAGGCTTGTAAGGTGTTTTGTTATTTTGAGTAGAAGAAAGAAGAAGAAAATTGTTCCGCAGTAAAATTATTTTTCCATGGGGAGGGCTTTTTTTTAATGTGTGTTAGCTTATTTTTGAGGCATATTTATAGCCTATTAGATGCTCTAGGTCTTTTATTAATCCCATTAAAATATGGCCCAATTTTGGTTTAAATAGGCCTATAAAATTGGCCATTTTATCTACCCTATGCAGAGCCCATCTCATGGGCTTCTCTGCTGGGTTTTTAGCTCATCTTTGGGCAACCAATTAAAGCCATTTGTAGCCCTAATTTAAATCAGCTCTAGAACTGATTTAAGGGTCTTTTAACAATTAAAATTCTGGCAAAAAATAAGATCCCAATTAAAACCCCAACTAGGCATTCAAGGCCCCAATTTATTTAGCCTATTTTAAGCTAAATTCATTGAATTGGACTCTAAGCCCAATTTAATTCTTCTTTCTTATTTCTCCAAATTCTAATGAAATCTCATGCCATTAAATTACTTAATATAATTTAATATATTAAGCCTTATCTCAAATTCTTTACATGTGAAATCCTATGGGCTTCTAAAGCACATTAGCAGTGCGTAGTAAATAAGAATCCTACTTTAATTAGGATTCCTATGATTTAATCTCATTAAATTATAATTAATTCCCAATTAATTATTCACATATGTACAAGTCATGAAAGGTATCTAGCCATACACCATGACTATCCAAGTATCAAAAAGTCAAGTGGTTTGACTTAACCCTTCCATACATAGTTACTATGTAATAAACTCCTTTCACCATTCTTTATCTCATCCAAGTTTGAGTATGGACTTATGTCAACTCAATGCTTAAATAAGTATGTATAATTAAGCTCCCAATATGTTAGTTCTAGGAAAATTATCTTCATTCAAAAAAAGCCCCTGTGAATCCCATTCACACTTGCACTTCACTTTGGCCAAAGTTTCCCAAATAAAGATGATTATTAGATCTGTGAGATAGACTCCCCACTCTGTAATTTGGGATGGTGAATTCTTTATTAATCACTATCATACCTTCAAGTATTTCATGATATACCCAATCTCCTAGCTTGTATACTTCTTATTCGAAGTAAAAGCACCAAAGTCAAATTATATCAAATCTATACTTAAAATAGTTAGCGGTCTCGAGTCTGAGGATACTTGTACCACTATTATGATGAGATGCTTTCACTAACATAGATTAATTATCCATATGAAAAATCTTATGTTAGGTCTCCAATGAACTAGCTTCTCAAGCAAGCATCCACATATTAACTCTAAGCATCATTGTGCTTACAACTTATGAGAACTACTATTTGACTTAGTCAATAAGTATAACATGTGCTAGTCTATCTGTATTAACAATGTCCCATCTTGTTAATACTATGACTAGGGATATTTTAGGTATTATCACAATTGCATGTAATAGGAATGTCAAATCATAAACTTTTCATGATTTCCTCTGCACTGTGATTATATACCTAGGGGCTTTATTACATGGTTTTAAGTTATGGCAAACAAATATAAAAGAAATATATATAAGCACCAAGTAATAAAGAAAAATGCCTTTTCATTAATAAATGAACATTTTATGTACATATCATACAAGAGCTCTAGGCCATACAACTAATAGTTCACACTTGGTTCTCATACATGGAATCCATTTTGAATTGCACGACCTTTAACCACAATTCTAATTTTGAACTCTTTATAACTTAAAGGCTTATCCTCTTCTACTATGGTGACATTACTATTCTCATTTATGAGAAAGCCATATCTCTTAGGAGTAGTACGAACCTTAGTAGAATGTCTAAGAACTTGTGTTTCCACAAGTTTTGCTATCATGTCATCTAGGCTTGAGATCAATCAGTTGATCTGCTTTTATTTTTAGATCTCTAACTTAATCAAGTTCGACTCTACTCCTACTATCTTCCTTTAAGAGAAACTCTTTCTCTAGAAAAATAACATGCTTTAGAACAAACACCTTTTGTTATAATATAATGTAGAAATAATATCCAATAGATTCATTTGAATATCCCACAAATAAACACTTATTAGATTTAGCATCAAGCTTATCTTACATAATTCTTTTCACATAAGCAAGACAAGCCCACACTTTTAAATATGAAAGAATTGGTTTCTTATTACACCATATCTTATATGGGATAACATTAACTGATTTTAATAGAACTCTATTTAAAAGATAAACAATAGTTTCTAGTACATAGCCCTAAAATGACCCAAGCGACTCTGAAAAGATCATTATAGACCGAACCATATCTAACATGGTTCAATTTCTCATTTTAGATGCACCATTGTCTTATGGTTTATATGAAGCAGTCTACTGAGATAATATACCATTATCTCTCAAAATAACTCTAAAATTAATGACTTAAGTATTCTTCACCTCGATCTGATAGGAGTGTTTTAATACTTCTATCAAGTTGTTATTTTTGAATTCTTTGAATTTTTCAAAGGCTTTAGATTTCTACTTCATCAAGTACACATATCTGTATCTTGAGTAATCATTGATAAAGGTAATGAAGTACATAAACTTGCCTTTTCATGTTTGGTTATAGATCCACATACATCTATATTTATAAGGTCCAAAAGCCTATTAGCACATTTATGCTTTACACTAAAAGGTGTCTTTGTCATTTTGCCTAATAAATAGGACTTGTGTGTTTAAATTGATTCATAATCAAATGAACCTAAGTCTTTAGACTTATACAACCTAGACATATGCTTCTCATTTATATTTCTTAAACAACAGTGCCACAAGAAAGATGGTTTCAGTTTATCTAGCTTTTGTCTCTTGTTATTAATATTATATAATTCTTTTTGATTATCAAGAACATAAATTTTAGGTTATCTACCTTTTGTCTCTTGGTATTAATGTTATATAGTTCTTTTTTATTATCATAAACATAAATTCCATTAACATTAGATCCAGAGTAATATAAAACATTGCCTTTATAAACTAAGCAACCTTTGCTCTTATAAAGAAAATATCAAAATCTTGTTCAGCAAGACAAGATAAAGAAATAGTGTTCTTGTTTAAAGAACAAAATAACAATTATCAAGTTTCAATACAAGTCTCAAAGGCAAATACAAATGATATGTTCTTATAGCCAATGTAACAACTTTTGCTCTATTTGCCACTCGTAGGTCCACATCACCTTTCTTCAGCCTTTTACTATGCTTTAGTCCCTGTATATCAGAAACCAAATGAGAACTACAACCGACATCCTATACTTATATGTGATTGTAGTTTTAGTATTAATCTCAATAATATTAATACTTGAAGTTGAAGTATCCCTATGCTTCTGCTTCTTGCTAGACTCAAGGTAAGCCTTGTAATTTTACCTCCAATGATTGGTCTTATCACAATGGAAGCAAGTTGCCTTAGAGCTAGCCTCCTTAGTAGTAACAGACTATTTACCTTTGCCTTTTTTTACCCCCACCTTGGGATTTAATTGTCTTCTTCTTCTTTCCTATCTTTTTAAAAGCAGAAGAATTTATAACCATTATTACTTTGGAATTATTTTTCACAACATCCTTAACATTCTTGAGCATGTTTAGCAACTTAAGGATTCGTGTCAAAATCTTATTCATTTGATAATGGCTTAATATACAATTTAACCTTTTAACTTGTCACTTCTTATAAAGCCAGTCCCTAAATTTTAAACAGTCCCATTTTAACACCTAGAGTTGCTAATTTTTCTACTAATAAACACAAATATCACTAACATCAAAAGATGATTGGTCCGTGAAATTCACTAGCGATGACATGGATCAACTGCACACAATGATAAGAGAAAAACAAACACATGTTAATAAGTGGGATTAAAAATTGAAGTAAAATTTTCACATAACCATTTCTCTCTATCTATTTGTATTATCTCTCTCCCTCTCAATAGATTCTCTATTGAAAATTCTCTATTTGAATTTCTTCTTTAGAAAAAGAAAAATGGTTGCTTGGATCAAAGTTGAATTGCTAAATGAATAAATTTTGGTTGCTTAGATTTAAATAAGCTAAATTTGAACTGCATAAAGTACCGAGAATAATTAAAGAAAAAGGAAAGCAATTATAAGGATGAGTTTTTACTAATTTGTAGAGTCGTGGTGTTGCTTGAAGATCCAAATCTTAAAATTTCTTCTTATCGTTTTTGAGATGGCTTAGTTTGATGCCATTTGTGAGAAAAGAGATAAGGAGAGAGAGAAAGGCCTAAGATGGATTAGTGTGACGCCATTTGTGAGAAAAAGAAAGGGAAATATAGAGAGAGAGAAAGGCTTGGCAAATTTGAGTCTTTGACAACAAAATTTATAATGTTATAATATATATAGAGAGAGAAAGGCTTGGAAAATTTGAGTCTTTATTTTTCTCACTCCTAAACATCTTAACATATACCTTATATTAGTTCCATCCACACATATTATCCATCCAAAGCAATACATTAAAACCATACCTCACATAAACCATAGGTTAAAATACACATACCTCATTTGTAAGTTCTAATCCACTAATTCTTCATATTCTCTTCTTCAATTCATCGTCTCCTCTTCACTTTTTTAAACTTCCATAATCAATCCCTCATGTAAAATCCATAGAAAATAATCATTAATCACATAATTTTATTTAATTTTATAAATAATCACTTGTAACCCTTAATTAACATAATGAATTGCATAGTTTGAGAACTACTTACCAATTTCCAAATACTCCTTAAATGCTTTTTTCCATCTCTATTCTTCCTTTAAATTCACTCTTTCCATATCCTTGTAGGGCTAATAATTTATTTTTGATGTAAGCTTCCATTTAGGTGTTTTAAAGCGAGGTAAAATGAGAAGATGACAAATAGTGGGAGGAGGAGGAAGGTTAGCTGAAAACAAAAGAATTTGATATTATTACTTACATATTTATATGAAGGATGGATGGCTAGGATTAAAAGATAACATATACACATGCATAGTTTGGATTTTCCATGTGTATTATCCTAAAAATATCATTTAATCATTTTTCATGTCAATAATTATGGGCTACACTTAGATGTTCAAGATTTATCATGCTACTATTTGATCCAATGGCTAAAAATGCTCCCTACACATGATTTTCCACCATATCTCCATAAATATGCATTTTATTGAATTTATTTCTCTAATTTTTTTTTCTAATAACTCCTATGTCCAGAAAATTCCAACACTATGATTTTTGGATTCTTTAGAATTTTTTACCACTAAGATGTGCCACTTTCGGAATTTATAAGGCAAGTTTCTAAATTTTTTTATTCAGTTTTGAATGATTTACTATTCACATTACATCATTAACTTATATTTTATTTTTGATTTTTAACCCCTTATACAACCTCAAATGCCCCTCAAATTTCATTATAATGCATCCTATAATTAATATTAATTTTTGGTCTAGTTAACTCCATTTGGCCTGATAATACTATTCACAGCCTGGTGTCACTATTCACCTGAGCCCGCTCCCAAACCTCATTTTTCTCACATTTTCTCATCATTATCATGCCACATGTTACTTTCTCATTACTCCCATATGTCTCTCTCATCCTTTTAACCATGAATAGTGAATTTCTCATTTTACCCTTAACTTTTCAACAAAATTACCATTTTGCCCTCCATTAATTTTTTGCTCGGTTGTTTATGCCAATGGACTTTACTCGATCCGTATGTCTATTTCATTCCCTAATTTTTCTTCTAATTCCCAATCTAACCTTAAGAAAAGTTAGACCAAAAGTTGGGGTATGACACAAGCAATAAGATGAAGCCTAAAAATCCTAATTTGCACGGACTAGGGATAACTAGTCTATATAGACTTGCTGGCTAAGGTCTATGCAGACTAAAAACTCAAGAGCATAAAAAACCAAGCCCACAACCTATGGTCCATTAGGATAACCAAAGCCTAGGTCTGTATAAACTTTGTACTCAAATCTAGGTCCACATGGACCTTGTTTCGATAGGCTTGCAAAAAATTAGTATTTCAAATAAGATTCTAATTTCTAATCTGATTAGAACTCCTCTTCATTTAAATAGGAGAACCCCCATAAAAGCCTATAAATACCCCTTATATCAACCTATTTCACAGTCATGAACTACCATCAATAATCAAGAGTAAACTAAAGAAAGTTCTAGCTTGAAGAAGCCAATTTCTAAGAGTTTAAAGAGTAAACTCGAAAGCATGATTAGCTTTACCAGTTCTAAGCCTTCATTAAAAGTTATTTTCTTCTAAAAACCATACCTTTGGTCTAGTTGCTTCGAGCATTAATATTTAGGTAAGATCTTAGGCCTCTTTCTTATTCTTTTATTCATTTTATTTTTTTAATCAAGGATCTCCCATGACTAATTGACATGTGAGGTGATTTAATATAATCCCATATCAATTATAGGAGTTGGTTATTATTTTTACATGGCTTTTTACATATTTATGTCATCCATAAAATAACATAATTATTCTCTCCATTTTACAATCATAATTAAGCTAGCACGGACCTTCTGCCTAAAAGATGATAAGTCCGCATGAACTTAATGTTAATATTGTCATTATTCTAATGGTCTTCATGGACCAAAGTTCGATAATAGTTTTATATTGATATTTTATATTCCATTTTAACACTTACTTAATGTTTAATGATGTGTTTTTCATCCTTATTGACCATAATAACATGTTATTAAAGTTTATTGATGTCAAATATGCCCTTATAATTGAATCCTAAACATTCTGCTCGCTATTATGCATGTAAATTACATTATAGAATCAATGTTAAGCCCATATGAACTACCTATCATGAGGAGTGTAGTTCACACGGGTGAATGTTTTGAATAATGTATTTTATATATAGTCTAATCGAACCTTTTATGTTATTAGTCGTTTTATTTCAAGTTCCATAAGATGACCATTTACAATGGAGATAGGTCCAAATAGACCAATTGCAGTGTTTACCTAATGTCCACATAGACCGACTTAAAAAAGCTGTGTGTAATTCGTAAGGACTTACCGATGCAGAGATAGAGCAAATTCTTTATTTTATGTTTATTTCTTTGATTTTGTATCTTTTTAATTCTTTAATAATTATGAAAGTAACTAGGTATTGCCCAAACCAATTTTTTATAGTTTTATGAGAAAATAGAAATGTATATTTGTGAAACCCCTTACTCAATCTAGTCACTAGACTCAAATAAGAAGCGATACACAAATCGATATCCAAACTCACTTTATCTAAAAACCTGAATAAATTAAAACCTTGTTGAAAATATTCAGTTAAATTTGAACTTTTGAAATATTGCTTAAATGAAAAATTCAATTTGAAATTGCAAAATAGTTTTGGAAATCCTTGTGTCAAAAATCTAGCAGCATAACAACTATATCAGGACATTATCCCAAAATGAATACCTACAGGTATAAAAACACTTCTATAATCTCATTTCCAACAACATTTCAATCATCGAGATCTACTTGATCCTCCCAAAATGCCTTAGCACAATAGTTTCTCAAAAACATACATCTCAAGCATAAATAAAAGGAAATCCAATATCCATACTTTAAATGTTCAAAATCAAAGTAAAGCTTTTAGTTAAATTTTACAAAACATTACAATTTACTAATTTAGACCCAAATCCCCTTTGTACAACATATGATTGCACTTCCTATCATAACACTCCATAATTTACACAAAGGAAATTCAAAATGTACCAAAATGAAAGATGTATCTTTATCTACATAGCTACTCAAGGATTCTACTGTTATCTATACTTCTTTGATATATGCATTGCAAAAACAATGATATACTAAGTGAATTGCTTAGTGGTGTATTCAATATATCATACATAAACTCATATACATATATGCAAGCATACAATGATCATGTTATATAGCCATTCCACTATAATTATATAATATATTAATTCACAATTACACAGTCACACCATAAACATTTGATATATCAAGTATGTCATAGCAACATTACTAGATGATAATGTGGAATTATGCATATCTTTATGCATTATCAATATTGCATATCATAGTATCTATACAAACTTTCATGATTTATATATATCTTATTTTTTTATGTTATATTAATATATGTTTGCCCATCTAGAAGAGATAATTACCCATAACTAGATACTGGGACTCATTGACCCTAGAGGTCTCAACAGTGACCACGAAGTCTCAAACAATGGCCCATAGGTCTCAATATGGTAACTTGTAGGTCTTAATATGGTGACCCAAAAGTCTCAAACTCAAATCATAGCTCGAAGGCAAAAGCAGTGGCCTGTAAGCCTCAATACGGTAACCCAAAGGTCTCAAAAGCATCGAAGTGCCCTAGCAGCTGCTAATCTCCCTAGTTGACCAGTCAACCTATCTAAGCTAGGTTGTCTATGTATATGGGATATCACCATTTTGTATTTAATTTCACCTTCTTAAAGTGGCTTGTGTTTAAAAGTTGCTAATGTTTTTATACCCTTATTAAAGATTATTTTAAAGCATTTTACTTGTATGATATCTCTTCCTAAGGTTAAGCTTGTGTTTTGTGTTATTGACTAATTTGGACTGATCAAAGGATCATGAAAGTTATGGACTAAGTTTGAAATGATATAAAAGTGTTCATTTTCATTGCAGGTTACTATTCATATTTGGGATAGTGTCCCAGTACATCCATTATGATGTTAGATTTTCAACACGAGAATTTCTAAATTAGTTTTAATAAATTTTTTGAAAGGTTTTTGTTAACCCGTATTTTCACAAACAAAGAATTTTATTAAGAATAGATATAAACACATTTTAATATGTTAAAATATAGTATTTTGGATAGCATACTTGTGTGCATGCTTTCTATTCAGGTTTGGCGATTGGATTGGGTAGAGGGTGTCACAGAAATGGCTTAGTAATAAGATATATCTTCACAATGATTAGGAGGTAGAGTTAATGTCTATTAGAGGAGATTGAGGGCTTTAGGGATCAATCCTGATGAAGTGGTCAAGTTTGCTTGAGCTATAGAGGGTTTAGATTTTTATAAGGACCCTTTAGCTACTATGAGCTAGTTTCCTACAAATAGATTTGATAGTGATTAGGACTCCTTTTTCTTGTATTTTATATATTTATCTTTTTGAACTCTTATAGTTAATTTATATGCATTTGACCATTTTTATTCTCTAGTCCACCATACTCTAAATTTTGTTTTTTCAACAAATAACACTTTTTAGGGCTTTAAAATTGGAAAATAATTTAAAATAGGGATTAACTTGGCCCAGAGACAAAACCTCTTCACATTTGTACTAAAAATACCATTACGAGGTAGTAAGGAACATTTTTGTGGTGGATTGAACAATCGCATGATAATTTTAGCTTTCAATGACCATTTGTGTGATGGTTTACTGGAAATCTAAGAAGGACTTTGATTTTGTTGATTTGATTCCAGTTTGACTTCTATAATGATTTTGACCTTTCAGAGGCTATTTAAACCTTATTTTGAAGCTTAGAACTATACTTTAACTAAGAATAAACATTCTTTTCTTAACAATCTACTTCATTCTCACCATGTATTCCAATTTTCTCAACATTCTTCTTCTTTTAATTATCAAAGTATCTGCTATTAATTAGAATATGCTAAGACCCATGGGTATTGATGGTTTGAAGCTTTTAGCTCAAATTAGAATGAATACCCTCTTTAAAAGGCTATTGCAAAATTTATAATCCTAAGGACAATGTTTTTCACTTTGGTTCCCAAGAACTTTGCCCTTTGAATAAAGAATTCTAAGACCTATTATGGTTATTTTATACTTGTGACTATCTACTAT
>CANXYI010755828.1:0-12970 GCA_948208565.1 Hura crepitans | reverse complement strand
TAAATGCATTTGGACATATAAAAATACATGTATTGCAATAAATAATCGTGTACATATTCCTATTATAAAGTTTAAAGATCTAATTAAAGTGATCTAATTTATTTGGAGGTCCATGTCATCTAATATAATAGTGTGGAGTTTGAAATATAAATGTGTACAATTCCTGGGGTATAATTAACAAATTAATAATGGGCTAAATTGGTAATTAATATGTTTTATGTATATAAAGGGTGTGGTCCCTAATTGACGTATAATATAACAATAAGCCTTCGGTTTCTATCTGCCGAAAAAAGTATATGATCAATTAAAAGATCGTGTTTCCTATAATTTCGTTGTTCTCTCACCATGATTTCTCTCATCTTTAGCCATGGATTTAGGTATGCTTCCGCATTCAGTTTTATTTTCTTAATGATTTGACATAATTGATTCTGGGTTAATTAAGATTTAGGGTTTCTCCATCAATTTTCAGCCTAAATCTCCATCAAATATTAGTTCACACCCAAAAAAAGAAATAGCAAAATCTTAGTTTAAAAATAAAAATCACCAATGTTTGTACACATATTCTTTGTGAGGAGAAGATGGATGGAGAACCTATTCTTAATTACTTGAAATTTTTTTTTGAGTATCAATTATTTTAACTATTAGAGATATCATTTAAAATTATTAAAATATAACAACAAGCTAAAAAAGAAAATTTACTATAAAGGAAAGAGTCAAAACAAAGCATTTTGGTATTTTATTGAACCAAAATAATGATCCTTGGGTCACTTTTTGGTTTTTTTTAAGCGTCATTTTCCAAAATTAAAATTAAAATTTATTTTACATTTTTTTACCCTTATTTTGACATTATATATGCATTTATATATTCTTTATCACTTTTTCTTGGATTAATTGATAAAATAAGAGGAATTACTCGTAGTTTAAACAGTTAAAAGTCTCATTACTTTCTTAATTGACCTATAGGATATTAGATACATATGCTCCAGATACAATCCTTTAAGGGCATTTCTCTTGTACATAACTTTTCATTTATCAATTCAAGACATTCTTTATTAATAAGTGCTTATAAATCACCAAATTCATTTATTTGTTCGTAATTTAAATTGTTTTATAAAGCCATTGCTGTAAAATACACAGTATAAAAGAAATCATGAAGTGTTCATGATGTAAGATTCCTATTTCATGTAGATATGTTTATATTCAAAATATCCCTAGTCAAAGTGTTAATAAGACAAGACATTGTTAATGTGAATAGACTAACCTATGTTATACTTCTTAACTAAGTCAAGCAGTAGTTCTATAAGTTATAAGTATGAGGTGTTTAAAATTAACATATGGATGCTTATTTGATAAAGGAGTTCATTGGAGACCTAGTTATGAGATCATCACATGGATGCTTAATATATGTCAATGATTCAATCTCATCACAACATTTGTGCAAATATCCTTGGACTTGAGAGTATTACAGATATCGAATATTATACTTTGCCACAGTAACTTATTCCTCACTAAGATGCATTTATAGCAAGGTGATTGATATAATGTGAAGTATTTGAAGATAATTAAATGATTAACAAATGATTCACCACCCTAGATTAATGTAGGGGAGTTTATCTCATTGATCTTTGTAGTTGATTTTGTTCAAGAGTCTCTGATTAGAGCAGTATGCATGTGTGAATGAGATACACTTATATATTATAAGAACAAATGTTCAAAGTATAAGATCTTACATACTCGGGTATTCATTGAATATATTCTAGTCTAACATTGAGTTAATACAAGTCCATACTCAAACCCAATAAAATAAAGTGTGGTTAAAGAACAAATTGCATAGTAAAGGGTATAAGTAAAAAAAATCACTAACTTTCTGACAACTTGGATAATGATGATATATGACTAGATGCCTCCTATGACCTGCACGATAATGTATTTATTGATTGAGAATTAATAATGATTTGAAAGAGTTCAACAAATCATTGAATCCTAATGCAACTAGGATTCTAATTCATTTTGTCATGCTGAGTTGACTCACAAATTCAATAGGTCACACATAGAAGGGAAAGAGTATTATTGTAAAATGACAAGCTTTCAAATGGCATGAGATGTCATTTAAGGTTAAAGATGAAGAATTGGACTAGGCTTAATGCGAATAAAAAGGCTCCATAGTATGATTTAATGAATTTGATTCGATCAGCTGATTGGACCAATTTGGTTGAACCAATTCAGTTAAATAGGATCAAACATGAACCATAGAGTTTCTAAAAGATCTAATAGAGCCTTTAAAAAGCCTCTAAAGAATTTAACTTCACTAGTCTTCATGCATAGACTAGAAAAATAAATTATTCTACTCTTTTCTTCTTTCTTTGCTTTAATAATTATATTCTATTAGTTGCTGAATTCAATTGCAACTTGTTTAATCACCTTAGAGGTATTTATAATTCCATTTTTTCATGTAGACTTTATCGGAGTGACGTGGTTTAAGACAACTTGGCATGAAGAAATCTACATACAAGACAAAGAAACAAATGAACAATAATATTCTAATGCCTTTAGAAGCTAGTTAATTGTATTTATTGCGATTGATTCATTGTTAATGTTTTCAAAATTTTAAATTTTCACTGCATTTATCGTAAATTGTGTTTTTAAAATCAATATAAAATTCGATTTCTACTCTATTTCTCAATTATGTAATTATTATAAAAAAAATTTTAATGAGATGATAATTTAGTGAATTACAAGTAAATTGTTTTTAAAAGAATTGAGATGTTGCAATCATTTATTCAATTTGTGTATCAAAAACTAAAAGTATCGTTTAAAGCGAAATGGACTAGGTATTATTAAAATTTGGTAGTACAAGTTCCCAAAACTTAAAGATTTTTACAAAAAGAAAATTCAGAGGGGGCATAAATTCAACCGAAATAAGACAAAATAGCCGTTCGGGTATTCAACTGACAGTACAATTTCACGTTGATTCTAATTATTTTCTAAAAATCATGAATTTATTAGAGGAATGAAATTAAGATTCTTTTCTATTAATAATCTTTTGCTATTGGCGTCAATTTTATTATAAATAGTACAATTATATATAAAAAAAAGAGATTATTAAAAATTTACACAATTTCCTTTCCCCGCTGCAATCTATCTTAGGGAGCAGTACAGGCTCCGGAAGTTGATCCAGGCTGCAATAAAAAAAGAAAAATTGATATATATTATATAATAATTCTAAATTGATATAATAATAATAACAATAATAATAATAATAATAATAATAATAAAGAAGCAAATTATAGCTTACTAGGCAGGCATGAAGATCATCACATCCACACAACAACTTGGCATTCATTGTATTCACCCCCTGAAATGATCCTCCTCCATAACTCCTCTGCAATCATAATATATTTATTCAAAATCTGGTATATAATCATTTTATATATATTTATTCTATATAATTTCATGTCTTTAAATTCGGATAATGATTAGGTATTCCATAATATTCACTGTTAGATAAATATTCTTTAAAATCTAACTATTAGTTATAAACTATTAAATTTTAAAAAGTATATATCTAATAATGAGTACTACAACATATCAAATTAATACTCTTTGAATTCTGAGTCCATCCATGCTTATATCAATATTATTTATATGAAATTTAGTGGGACCTTGTAATAATCAACGGCAACAAAGTTGGCCCATCTGTTGGCAGAAGCAGCATAACAAGTATGAAGCATATTGACGAGAGGTCCTGAATTATCTCCACAGCTAAGATCCTTTATGGGAATAGACCCAAAGTAATTTACTAAAACTAACGATTTAGTATTGTCGTCTAGAGGACTTGATTCTCCTCTATTTGAACAACTTCCTTCATGCATTCCATCATTCCCATCTGTAAAATTACAAAAAAAAAAAAAACACCAAAATTAACATTTCATTATAAACAAAATGGTAAAAGTTTTTTTAATTTATTATTATCATTATTTTTCTTACAGTGATTTTCAACCATGTAATTCCATTGGTAAGCAATTCCCTCAGTTTCTTCCTTGGACTCAATTGATGTGAACACAAGTAATCTTTGATTATTTTTAACCATGTCACTGACTAGAGGCCAATCTTCACCATTTTTGGGCATGTTTGACACTGGGAACCAGTATTTCATCAATCCAGCATCAGTGAAAACCTTTGTCAACCCATTAGGAGCTTCAACATAATCTTCTAAAATTATTGTCACAATTTCTGTTGGATTTGCTGATAAGAATGCTTCAATTTCCTTTAGTGTGTCTATAGCAGGACCCTAATTGCAAGCCTCAAAACTTTAACCATTAAGAACATTAAAAAAGAAAAATTCAAGGCTTAATTACAAATTTAAGATTCAATTATTAAAAAAGTTAGGATTTTCAATTATTATAATAAAAACCACTTAAGTTAAATATGTAATTGTCCATAAATACAAAGAATCAGTAGAGGATCGGAGTACATACAAAAGCAGTAGTGTCGTAACATTGCCCTTTAAATGAATGGCACAACCATACATCTCCACGGAAATCATATGTATCGAGCATCAGTGCCCTAGCTCCATTCTGAAAGTTATAACGAAAATCTTTTAACTCAGAAATTAATAATAATAATAATAATAATAAAATGGAAAGAGCGAACATACATTGAGCTGTTGAGTGACACTGTCTTCCTGATTGGTAAATGTGGTTCGAGGAACTCCAGTGTGCGATGGATATCCATCAATTGCATAAGCATTGTGAGTTGTCAAATATGAATATTTGTTGAATGGCAGAGAATTATTCTATCAATTAAGAGTTATAAATTAATTAATGACATATTTTTCATGCATAAAATGAATATAAAAAAAAATGGAGATGTATAGAGAAAGAGTACCAGAAGCTTAAACTGGTCAGTAATGGCTGATCTCACACATCTTGAACCTGAAAACCCTTGAAGACAAGAGAAACAATAGAGTCCACTTTCACAGTCTTGGTCCGAAGAGCATTCATCTAATATCTAATAAACATTAGAAATCTAAACTGAATCACAACTCCTTTCACCATAATTGTTAATTTAAAAAAAATTAAAATTGAAAAAGAAAAGACAAAAACCCTGCATTCTCCATTAGAGCAAGCTGCAGCAACACCAAAGAGTAATGAAGCAACGATCAGAATCAAGTTCTGAGAATTACCCATGAAGTGCGAACTTGAAAAGATTTAAATGACAGGTGATCTGTCTACAGAATTATAAGCTTTTTGGCGGAGTAAACAAGAGATTGAATGGGAGACTTGCATGGATGTCCATTGGAAAGAGTGTTGAGCGTATTTGCTTATGTGTTTGAATTGGCAGCTTGCTTTTGTATTGTGAAAAACCTCCATTTTCTATTGTCCATAAATATGGCAATTTTTTTTTGTCCTAACAGAATTTATAAATTGAGTGTCCATTTTAAAAATGTATGTTCACATATAAGTGTTCAGTTTTCAAAAATACAGTATATTTGAATACGACTTTCCAAATATATTCTTACTACAATAAATATTTTTTCATTTTTCAAAATATTAGACCGCAAATTAGTAAAAACATAGGGTAATTAATAATTTTTTTTAATTTTGGTGAAAAAAAAAATGAACACTTAAGTCCATGTATTGACAGATAGGTTTTAAATTTGGTGATTGTGATTTTTTTTAAGAAATTACTGAAGAAATTATATGATGATATACACTAATTTTAATATTATTTTTTAAAAATTTACCAAAAAATTTTACATTTCAAATTTACACTTTTTAAAATTTTAATTTAAAAAATTCCAATTTTATTATTTTTTATATAATATAATAAACTGTTATATCCTATTATACCGTTTTTTAACATTTAATGCATGACTATATAACCATATGTTATAGCGTGTAATATTAATTTTTAGAATCATCTATAAAAAAGTATAATATGGTATAACAGGTTGTTATACCATGTTATATCAAGATATAATAGGTTGTTATATCAAGATATAACAGGCTGTTATACCATGTTATATCAAGATATAATAAGGTATAACATCATGTTATACTGTGTTATAATCTTCTGCATAATAAGGTATAACAGTATGTTATACCAATTTTCATATTACTATATTTAGTCTTGACATTTAAATAAATACTTAATATATGTTAATATTTAATATGATTTTCTTACTATAATAAAGTATTAAATTAAATTCAACTCGCATGAAAATTAAAAAAAATCAATCAAAATATAATTTAATTAACCAAATTATACCTATTTTCTAATTTTTCAATTGTAATTTAATAAAAGAGATTTGATTAATTGAGCTTTAAAAACCTAGATAAAAACATAAACGATAATTTATTAATGGATGATTTTAAAAATATATAGTAAAGGAACAAAATAAAGAAAATAAAAGTAATTGAAAGAAAATAAAAGAGATTTTTAGAGGAGAAAGGATGTGAAGAGAATCCAAAGAAAGTGAAAGGAAAGAAAAGGGATTGATTTAATGTATTTTTTTATAATTAAATGGATTTTGGTGTATTATTAAAATTTAATTGTTTAATTGGTGTATTTATATATAAATTCGAAATTATTCTTCTTATTATAAAAAATGAAAATAAATTCATTTTAATGGTCGAGTAATTCCATTCCAAGTTAATTTTAATTATATACAATTAAAAATGACCCGATTGATAATTTTTACTATTTAAAATTTGATTCGTTTGGATTCAAAACTGATTACTGTAATAGATTGTTAAATTAATATAGATGTATTTAATTATAATTTTTCAAAATTCTTATTTTTTTTAAAAAATGAGATATATTTAATTAAAACTTTTAAAATGTTTTAAAAGTCGAAAAGTATTAAATCAAAACTTTAAATTTTTTTAAAAAAATTTGTAAAAATTTTAAAATATTCAATTAAAATTTTTTTAAAAATTTAAAAAATTTACATATATTCAAACTTAACTTTATTTTTTAAATATAATAAGTTTTATGAATCTTTAAAGACATTTATGTTAACAGTATATGTATTTAATCTTATAATTTGTCTTTTATTCATCGGTTGCTCATAGAAAGAATAAAAAGACCGATGCTTAAGGGTTTAAAATTCTTTTTTATGATTACTTCTAAATTGATTTTACTTTTGCATTTAATATGTTTTATATTTAATTGAGTCGAACTTATTATTTTAATCTATTTGCATTTCATCATCACATTACACATAAATGGAGGTGTAAGCAAATTAATTTTCTCATGGATTAACTTATTTATTGAAAATGATTTTTGATTTGCATATAGAATAAAATGATTGAATTTCAAGGAGAATGATTATTGAATTAAATAATAGGGACATCTTCAAAAAAATCCTTTCAATTAAAATTCCATTATTTAAAATTTTAATATTGGATATCTAATATTTATGAAGTATTTTAATTAAACCCCTCCATCCATTTCACAGTCAAAACTAACAAAAATTTCGTTTTAAAAAAACTTTTTTCAGTTTTTATTTAATAATTAATGTTACTAAAAATCAATAATAAATTTTTATCAATTTTATTAAATAAATTGAATATTTTTCTTTACATTTGCTCATATATAACTAATATATAATTATTTAATAAAATAAATATTTAATTTTATTCAAGCATAATTAAAAAATATAGAATTTATTTGATTTTTAATTTAAGTTAATATAAAATCTATATAAGTCAATAGTAGACCATCAAACGGATCGGGTTGGGTGGGTTCAAGTTCAGGATGGGTCGGGTTTGGGTTAAGTCAAATTTATTTTTCATAAAATCAGATTAATTGATTTAATTTCATATTATTTTTTTCAATATTAATATATTTCAACCAATTTTAAATATTAATAATTCATTTTTTTTAAAAAAAATGTATTCTTTTAAAAATATTATTTTCTTAAAAAATTATCAAAAATTATTATTATTATTATTATTAAAAATGAAAATTGGCAAAAAATAATAAAAAAATAAAGATGAAAAAAAAAAAGAAAAGATGAGATACTAATAGAAGAGAAGTCGGTATGAAATTAATGATAAATAAAATAAAACTATTAATAATACGCAACGAAAAAATGATGTTGAATGGACACTAATTCTCCCTACTTGGCCTACCTTTTTTCGAGTTTAAATAATGAATTCACTACTCAAATCCATTCAGTTCAGTTTGTTCAAGTTATTATTTACTTTTATATTACTTAGTTTTTTAATATAGATTTATATGCTATACTCTTATAATTTATTATCTAATTTTATATTTTTTTATAATATGTTAAATTTACTTTTATATATAATTTTTTCATATGAAATATTATATAATTTTAAATTTTAAAGACCTATTTTTATAAATTTTTTCATATATAATATTATTTTTATTTTTTATTAATTTTTTGGTAGCCAATAAGTTGGTCTAGTTTGATTTATGGGCTATTTTTTTTTATCTTGTTCATGTGAATTCTCTTAATGCCTAAGTTTAATTTATGTAGTAAAAATAATATTGATAGATTTACTTTTTTTAAAAAAAATTAATTTAATCATAATAATCGAAACAATTAAAAATATATTTTTTAAAAAATTTGGATCATTTAGATTATCACGTAATTTGACAAATTCGGATAAGTTTCAAATCGACTTGTTCGGTTTCAGTTGAGTCTAATCCTAAATTTTTTGGATTAGGTCATGCATTTTTTTTTTTGGTTAGTGTTCAAGTTGGATTTTAGATCAGCGTCAGAAATTAATAAATCTAGTAAATAGGCTATAAGTAAGAGGATAGTTAGAGATAGAATTATACGGTTAATTAATAGCACTCAAATGAAAAAATATATAAATTTTAAACTTTTTTCTTAATTAAAAATAAAAACTAAATTCATTAAAATATAAAAATAATATATTATTTAAATTTTGACCCATACACTCAAAATTTTAACATATTAACCTAAAAAATCACAAAATTAAATTAAAAAAAAAATGTTATATTTTTATTTAATTATATTTAGATAAAATTAAATATTTTTTATTAAATAATTAAAAAAGCTGTGTAAGAAATTTTTTTTAAAAATGACCTAGTTAATTAATAAGAACGACACGAATTTAGTATTAGTCTTTAATTATATTAATTACTATAAAAATTAAAAAAATGAATATATATATATATATATATATATATATATATATATTATGTTTGGATAAAATTAAATATTTTTTTATTAAATAATTAATTATTAGCTATATATAAATAAATATAAAAAAAGTTATCCAATTTATTTAATAAAATGGTAAAAATTATTATTAATTTTTAATTATATTAATTATTAAATAAAAATAAGAAAATAATTTTTTAATAAAAAATGAAATTTACTTTAATTTTAACAAAAAAATGGATAAAAAGGCTTAATTAAAACACCCTATAAATATTAGAGATTCAATCGTTCAATTTAAAAGACAAAGTTCTAATTAAAAATTTACTCAAAGATTAGGTGTTATTTTGAAGTTATACATAATAAATAAGTTGAAACATAATTAAGTTAAACTTAAATTATATTTATTATTTTCTTGTGATTTTGTAACATTTTGAGTTTAACGTCTACTTATAACATTTTAAGATTAACTACAAATGATAATTTGAATAATAAAAATAAAAATATATAAAATATTTATAAATTTAAGTAATAAAAATAAAAAAAGTATAAAAATTATTTAAAATCTATAAAAATTGTTTAAAATTATTCGTATTTTTTAAAAAAATATTAAAATTATTTACATTTTAAAAATTTATCAAAATTTTTAAAAGTTCAAAATTAAAAATTATTTAAAAAAATTTATTAAAATTTTAATTAAATACCCCATTTAAATTTTCAAACACGGAGTAGTGTTGTATGTTTATTGTGAAGGGGATTCCCAAGAAGAATGATGGTGTTATGTGACTTGTTTTAAGGTTCGGCTTCTACTTCATGCACTTTGTCGATTTCGTGTTTCTTGAATCTCAAGACTTCAAGAAATTTCACAATGAGCACTTCTACTGGTTTTTGGTAATTAACAACCTAGTGTTGGCTGAAATTAAAAAAATTAATAGAAATTTTAGATTTTTTTTTTTAAAAGCAGGGTGAAGAAAACAATTTACCAAGATTCAATAATTAAATTAATTGATTGTCACCCGATTCTAATAAAATTTTGTTATGCTGTCAGTTTTATTCAAATTTTGAAATAAAGAGATTTAATGCTTGAATTTTTTTTATAATAGATTAATTACTTTTAAGAAATTTAAAATAAATACATTTTGACTTTTAAAATAATTAAAGTTTAAAAGTAAAAGTAGATAAAAAAAATGACATTTTCTTTCCATTTTAAAAGGTTATAGATAAAATTTATTATCAAAAATATTATTCGAAGTTAGATATATCTATCTCAAAAAATTTAAGAGTGATAATTGACATTAATCCGTATAAATATATGGATAAAAAAGTTATAATAGTATTGAATCTATATACAGTTATAATTATATTCTACAGGTGTTAATTTTATCATAATCATATATACAATTCTCTAAAAATGAGGTTCAAAATTATTAAATTTCGTCACCCTGTAATCTCTCTCAGGAAGAGCAGACTCTATAAGTTGATCCCAACTGCAAGAAGAAAATTGTACGATAATATCAGTATTTTTTTTTTTTTTTTGGCAAATGAACAATAATATTAGTATATATGACTACCATTATTATAACTTAATGAAAAAAATTAATAAACCAACCAATTAAAACCCAAAATTAGAGCTTACTACGCAGTCGTGAATGTCATCACACCCACACAACAGCTTGCCATTCATTGTATCCACTGCTTGAAATGATCCTCCCCCTTCACTCCTCTGCTTCAAAAATTAAAATTATTTTTTTTTACTTCTTTATGTTATTGGAAAAATTTACACTCTCAATCTCAACAGCGAATAAAAAAATTCCAAAATTATTAAAATTACAAATAAAATGGGATTTAGTGGTACCTTGTAGTAATCAACAGCAACAAAATTAGCCCATCTGTTGGCAGAAGCAGCATAACAAGTATGAAGCATATTGATGAGAGGTCCTGAATTATCTCCACAGCTAAGGTCCTTCATGGGAATAGACCCAAAGTAATTTACAAACACTAAAGACTTGGTCTTGTCATCAAGAGGACTTGATTCTCCTCTATTTGTACAACTCCCTGCATTCATACCATCATCCCCAGCTATTGGAAAAAAAAATTAATATATGTATGTTAGTAATTTAAATAAAGGAAAGTGGGAATTATTTTAATTAGCAATGAAGTCATTTTTTTAGCTATAAACTTTTCAAAATTGATATATTACACATTAAATTTTAGTCTTTTTATATCACAAAACTGCCTAATAATGAAAAAATGCGTTTTTTTTTTAAATAATAATCAATTGGATAGCGTCATATGATTGTCACTTTAGAGGGTAAAACTGCTCTATTTTGATTAATTTAGATGAAAAATACTCTATTTCTAAGGTACATAGAGCATAAAAAGATTGAAAAAATTTACAAAATATATTCATTTCGACCAGTTTGGAAGCGAAAAATAATTTTATACCTTTTAGTTATTATTCTACTTACAGTGATTCTCAACCATGTAATTCCATTGGTAAGCAATTCCCTCAGTTTCCTCCTTGGATTGGATTGATGTGAACACAAGTAATCTTTGATTATTTTTTACCATGTCGCTGACTAGAGGCCAATCTTCACCATTTTTGGGCATGTTTGATACTGGGAACCAGTATTTCATCAATCCAGCATGGGTGAAAACCTTTGTCAACCCATCTGGAGCTTCAACATAATCTTCTAAAATTATTGTCACAATTTCTGTTGGATTTGCTGATAAGAATGCTTCAATTTCCTTCAGTGTGTCTATTGCAGGACCCTGTTTGAAAATCCCACAGAAGTATATGCATTAGTTCACATTTTTGCCAGAAAAGGAAACAGGGAGGCAAACTAATCAAGGAATAAAGTAATGCATACAAAAGCAGTAAAGTCATAACATTTCCCTTTAAATGAATGGCACAACCATACATCTCCTCGAAAATCATAGGTATCAAGCATCAATGCTCTTACTCCATTCTGTAAATTAAAAAAAAAAATCAATTTAGAGATTAATTTTTTTAAACTAATAGTAATAAAAAAAAATCATAATCCCTTAGTGCTATTGTGGCAGTCACATGCGGCCCCGGGCCTAACACTTTACGTGACTTTATGTCAGTTATACACAGTTAATTAAGGATTAAATATATTTCTTAAATATTATGATTAATAACTAATCAATTATAAATAAATATTTTTATTATAAAAATAGTTAAACTTTTGTATACAAAATCATAATAATTTCAAAAAAAATAAAAATTCGGTATCAGATAATTAATGTGATTATAAGTAATCAATAAATTGAATTGGATCGAATCATTTTAGAGGTCAAATAGATCTAATCATAAATGGATTCATGATGTATTAAATGAATCAAGTTTATTGATTGAGTCAATTTTTGACACTTTTAAATATGACTTTTTGTAAGTACAAAAAATACTCATAAAAGAATTTCAAGTGAATTTTTTTTTTATTTTTTAATATATTATATGCATATTTATTTTAAAATAATATATTTTATAAATTACAAAGTGCATAATTAATAACCTACCATTGAATTTTGGCTTTTGAATATTATAATTTAAATTAAAATAATTAAAAGTTGAGTTAATTTTATAGTACATAAATTCTTTTATTGGTAGTTCATTGTTTAGATAAAATTTAATAATTACGAATATAATTAAGTACAAAATTAAGTGAAATCAAAATCAACTCTATAGAAAATTAATGAGAAATAAAAGTTACATGAAAAAAAGAAAAAGAAAAAGAAAAAGTTCAACGAGCCAGGTGAAAAAATTGGCAATTACGGGAATCAGTTTAC
>CANXYI010755791.1:0-15157 GCA_948208565.1 Hura crepitans | reverse complement strand
CCATTTTACACTTGGCACGAATTTAGCCATCCCTCCCATACTTAAAAAGTGGATTCTAGGTGTTTCAAACTAGCCATTTCCAACCCCTTTCTCCCCCCAAAGTTGAATGCCAACTCCTCCCTAAGAACCCTAAGATTTCTTTGTCATTTCTTTCATTAAAACACTATAAAATTAACACTCAAATACATCAACTTTGCCTCTACACTCCCCTCTTCTTTGTTCTAATGGAAATTTCCCTTGAGAGGGCTTAGAAAGAGAGATATGCAAGGGTGGGGAATAGTGACTAAGGTAAAAAGGAGTGATTTTTTTTAATTTCTAATATTTTTCTATGGTGGAGTTTAAGGTATATATGATATTTATGAGCTTAGATTTTCATTTGGTTATATGTAGAATTTTTAAGGAATTTTTGAATGTGAATTTTGTGTATGCTTATAGGTAGAGAAGGAGGAGAGGTGGAGAGAAGAGAAAGACAAGAGTGAGTGGTGATTTGAAGCCAATTTGGTGAGCCAAGTAAGTGAATTTAGTGATTTATGCATTAATTTGCATAAATTGTGTTATGTGTGTGTATATGGAAGTGTATGTTTGCATGGTGTGGCATGTGATTTGTATGAGATGTAATTAAAATGGTATGTATACATTATTTTGAGCCTAAATGGTGTGAAAAATATGAAAGGAATGTGAGGCATGGTGAAGTACCTAGTATGGCTAAAATGCACTTATAAAGAAATTAATGGAATTTAAATGGTAATGAATATAAATGTGTATGTTTTGGTTAATTAAATTAGTTGGTATGGAAAAATATAGTCATTACATAGAATATGCTAGGTTAGTCAAATGGGTCATGGTAGGGTAATGAAGACCTAACATGACTATATATGTAATAATAATAATAATAATAATAATAATAATAATAATAATAATAATAATAATAATAATAATAATGTCAACTAAAGAAAATAAATTTGGGTAAGTAACATTATTTGAGACCTAATTAGAAGAATTAGGGTCACTAAAATGTGGGATAGATTAGACTTCAGGTAAATGTAAAATGAGAAATAAAGAGAAGTCAATATGAGAAGGCAAAAAGGGAGAGAGTTGGAGTAAATGTGATAGAAATTAGACTTGAAATTGAATAAATAGAGAGGGAAGAAAATAATAATATGATATTTGAATTTTAAGTAGATGAGAAATTGAAATGTCAAATAGAAGAGTGTAAATTGAATGAGGATGAACTGAGGTCCATATTACTTTGATCCTTATTAGATAGGTTGACTTGTGAAATAGGGAGTAGTAGTTACTAGGACACTTCGATGTTATGAGAGGTCGATCCACAAGGATAACCATGAGATAATATTGATGTATTGATGATATTGTGTGGGTGAAGCCACTTTAAGGTCCATGAAAGGCCACTACACAAATTATGAGATTAACTGCAGGTGCAGTTGCCCTAAGGTTTACAACAGGCCACTTCACACAATAAGATTTTATATGACAAACTATAGTAGTCGAGGTCCATAATGCAGACCTTTGCATTACTTATAAGACGGAGTATAGCCGTTAAGGGTCAGGATGTGAACCCTTGCACAATCATGATGATTATGATGAGATATGATATGACGGAGTGTGTCCATCAAGGTTCAGAATGTGGCCCCTGCACATAATCAGATCCTATTATCCAATGTTAAATGGATAGTCTTTTAGATATGGGACATTAAATAAATAATGAATATAACCGACTAAATGAGATGAAGATAACTAGATAACTCAGATAAAGAGAAAGATCTAATATAACTGAACCTTATGCCTTTATACTACATATTAATGAGTAGCTATGATGTATGTCAATGATAATGGCTTATTGCATGATGCTTGACATATACACTACTATGATACATGACACATTAAATGGCATGATGTGCAATGCTCGTGAAACTTAGTTTTATGAATAGTACTTTTCGAGCCATGAATAGTGTTTTTAGGACATCAGGGCACTGTGTGATTGTCAAATGGGGAATGTATTACTTGTAAAACTTTGACAGGCTATAAAATGATGAAAATGAAATAATTAAAAGATTTAGCGAATCAATAAATCATAATAAGATATAAACTAGTGAATAGTGACATTAGCTAGGTTAGTGCCTAGAATGGTCCGAGATGTGTCTAAATGGACTTGAAAATGGCATACCTTAAAGGTAAAAAGTTCCAATGAGTCTATTGGAGAAAGAATTTTAATATTCTGAGGTTATATGATATTTATTCAAAATTTTTAGATTTCGTAAGTGAATAGTAACTCGGGGTGACTGTGGAATTTTGACTCAAAAGTTTACAGGGCCTTTAATGTGCATAATTAAGAATTAATGGTGTTAAGAATATAATTTTTGGAGGTGTTGAAATATTAATTAGGAATTTCAAAGTTTAAATAAAAGCAGAGAAGAAAAGGGCTGTAAAAAAAAGCGTTAAGTGAACCAAGCCCACAGGCCATGTTTTAAAATGGTCTAGCATATGTGAGAAAGCCCACATGTGCCAAATAGTGTCATCTTCACCCAATTTTCCCCTAAAAGCTGATGCCACTTTTGGTCCCTCTCCTTTTATTGCTTTCTTCATTTTCTCTTCATATACTCTACCAAAAATCACAAATAAGCCATCAATATTTTCCTCTACAACCTAATTAAACCATTCCAAGTGATAGAAGTTGAAAAGAGAGCTTGAGGAGGGAGAATAAACAACTAGGTGAATAGTGTCACCAAAATTTGTAAGTGTTTATAATTTAATTATTATTTTTGTTTTGAACACTAGCATTGATTTTAATGTGTTCTCTATAGTTAGAATTTAATTTGGAGCTTTGTAGGAATTATAAGGATTTTTCTAAGATAAAAATTGAATATGTTTAGGAAAGGGAGTAGTTGATATGGAAAAATGCATTAATAAGCCTTGAAGTGAGGGAAAAGTTTCATAAGGTATGTGAATTTGGGTTTAAATATGTACATATACATGTATTGTATGAACAGTGCAATATTCCTATATAAAAGTGTGGAAGGTATATGTAAATGTGTGTGATTTTATGATATGTTTATGATATATTAAGAGTATGATTATGTAAAGTCTTGTAGTGTGATAACTGGAAGGAAATTAAATGTGTAACTTGGTATGCTTGTAATGGCTGAATGATGCCTTGCATGTAATGGTATGTGTATTTAGGATATGGGTATGTTAATGGCATGAATTTGAGTAGAAAATGAACTTAAAGATATGTGTTTGATAAAATGAAACATCATTTCGTGAAAATATGTTAATTGGCATGAAATTGTATTATGGAAGAAAATTCACAAATGGATGTACAAATAATTTAATTATGGGATGTATGGTATGAAAGTAATGTGAGATAAATAGATGAAATGAGTGATGAGAATGAATAGAAAATGTATGATTAAATGATCATGAGAATCACATAAAAATGACATTGTATTAAATAGTCAAAAAGGGACCAAATAAACAGTGAATTGTGATATATAACTTTATTGATTGACTATTACCTAAACGAAAAATTAAAATGAGAATTAAGACACGTAAAGTTAGACACCCACTAGATGGGTTCACCAGTCAACTAGGGAATAAAGCAACTATTAGGTTTGGTCATTTACCATTACCTATGACATTATTATTATGGGCAGGTGCAGCCGCCAAGGTTCTATAGGAGCCACTATACAATAGAACGGGTGCAGGCATCGAGTTCCAATAGAAGCCATTATACTATAGACCGAGTGCAGCTGCCGAGGTTCAATGTGAGCCACTACATGGTAGGTAGATGTAACTATCAAGGTTCAGTGTAAGCCACTGCACGATTGGTAGGCATAACTACTGAGGTTCAAAATGTGGGCCGCTGCACTATTTTTTCATTCCATTGTTTAGTGTCCTTAGGTGTAGTCTTTCAGTATGGGCCACGTTAATAGTTGAACCATATTATGAAAAATTTAACTATGTGATGAAATGAACTATAATTTCATTATGGGATGCAGAAATATGTTTGTTGAACATTTGTATTATTGTTTATATTCTATAATTGCATGACTGTATCTACTTGAGTGTGTATATGCATGTGTTTTCTCAAGTTCACCACTAAGTTTAACTTAGCATATCAGTGTTTCGATGTGCAAGTAAAAGATAGGGAAAGCACAGTGAAGGAAAGCCTCTGTTGCTAAAGAGTATCCTTGAGGTATAGTTCTCTATCTAATTTTGGTCTATAATTAAGTGTGTGTACTTATGTATAGCTAGAAGTATGGCTAGTAGAATGATAAGATGAATGTTGTCATAACTTATGCTATGTATATGATAATGGAAAATCAAAAGTAAATGTATGTCTGTAATGATATCTATGAGACTACTGTTGTTTGTTAATTTCTATTTTATGATGGGTTTAAGACCCTATAATGCCTATGATGGCTATGAAGCATGTGAAATGATATTATATTTGTGAATGTTGAGTTAAGAGGTTTAGATGGGTCCATATGGATATGAAATGATGATTGGTATAAAGAAGTGTGTTTTACTTTATAGGAAAATTTTTCGATTTTTAACCCTGGTAGCCATTATACTGCCCGATTTTTTGAAAAATATATTTATGATAAATCGAATATTTTTAGTAGTGATTTAAAAATAATCTAAGAATAATATTATGAAACATTTGATAAATAACAAACAGATATGTTAATTATAATGAAATCACTAAGTGTTAAATGAAGGAAAGTTAAGGGTAATTTTAGGATAGGTGACCATATGAGAAGTTAGCATCCTTATCTAGTTTCTTTGGGAATTGAGTAAATGTGTTACATGATCTATACTTTATGCGATTAAATGTATGAATCATTAATTTCACTTACTAAGCATATGCTTAGCATATCAGGTGTTCCATTGCATAGGTAATAGATAGCTTGAGTAGTCTAGCCTCACCAAAGCAATAACATAGCACACAATACACTCATGTGTAAGAAGGGAACTATGTTATAGTGACAACAATGAGATGTAATATGTTAAACTTATATTATGTGATGTATGCTTGTTGAGTATATATGATTGTGCATTACTGCTGATATTAATGAGTTGATGGCAAATCAGAAAGATCCTAGGACTTGAGTTACGAATGAGGTTAATATAGAAGTGTTCATTTTATAGGGTGAAAATTTTTGGATTCTTCCCCAAACAACCATTATGCTGCTGGATTTTTGATAAAATCCATTTAAGGTGTTTTGAGAGTTTTGGTACTTGTAATTGGTCTGACCCACCAAGATGTCAGTACGACATCTAAACTGAATGTAATAATATTATATTAGGCTAAATTAAAGCTAAGAAACCTTTATTAATTAAGGATACACATGAAGTTAAGCGAGTATAAAGAGAGGGAAATATCAAAATGGGTGACCTATTGGGAAGTGACATCTCTTATCTGGTTCAAAAGTGTTAGATTTGGTGGTATCAGAATCGGTTTAGGCATTCCTAGACTTAGAGCCTTGCATGAGTGCATTAGGATTAATTTTGGTTTTGTATTGCTATACTACTTGAGGTTGATGATTGTTTTTCTTGTAGTGGGACAAGATGAGTGAGCATATTCCAGCTCCCATTGAAGAAGCTATTGAAAGCCATGATCCACCAACCATTCAGGAGCCTATCAAGTCAAAGACTCTGATGCCTAGTGATACTACTCACTTAGCTTTAGCTCCTACACAAGCACAATCATAGCCAGCCCTTTTGTAGCAGATGGTAGACCTAATTAGACAAGCTACTACTACAACTGCTTCACCTCTAGCACCTATATCTCCTCCACAGCCCCTAGCCTTGTAAAAAATCTATATGGAGAGAGATAAAAAGATAAGAGTTGAGGATTTTTTGGACACATGAATAGATGATTCCTCAAGAGTGGAGTACTAGCTAGAGAGAATTATCAAAATCTTATAGCATCTATAATGTTCCCCGGAGGAGTGTCTGATTTCTACAACCTTATTGCTAAAGGAGGAGGCCTTTCATTAGTGGGATACAATTGTAGAATGTAAGACACCTGAAGAGAGAACATAAGACTTTTTCTTGAAATAATTAAAAAAGAGATATATTTCTAAAGCATATTTAGAGAAGAGGAAGCAGAAATTCTTAGACTTAAAGCAGGGAAAAAAGACAATGTCAGAAAATGAGAATGATTTTGCAAGACTGAGTAGATACACCAACGAGTTCCTCCTAACAAAAGAAGAGAGATGCAAAAGGTTTGAGAAGGGCCTCAATATAGAGATTTAGACCCAAATAGCCACTTCTAAGATCCGAGAGTTCTCGTCCTTAGTGGCAGCTACTTATGACATTAAGGAGTAACTAAAGGATAAGAGAGAGGTGTACTAGAAGAAGAGATTCATAGCACAAGGGCAAGCTAGCTCAACCCCAGAGGCAAGCATGAGGTAGAGAGGAGGGCAGACATCCTAGTCACCATAAAGATAGGGACAGATATAAAGGTCTAGACAGGGCTCTCCATTCAGGCCCAAGTAGTAGTAGGTTATTAGTGCCCCTATCTCTACAGTAAGGAGTAGACCCTTGAGGTGTGGCACATATAGAGGAAGACACTTAAGGGCTTACTAGAAGACCTATCCTAGTGCATGTTTTATGTGTAGGTCTAGAGATCATTTCCAGAGAGACTGCCCTAAAAGACTAAAGGGTGGCACCTAAAAGCAGGCATCTTTACCTACTCTTGCCAAGAGCTAAAGAGAGGCTAGAATTGAGAGAACTAGCCCTAGTCAAAGACTTAGATCTAAGTCATGAGATTTAGTAAGGTAGTATGCAATTCAGGCTAGAGAGGAGGCTAATGTCATTGCCGATACATTTTCCTTATTTAAGTTACTTGTTTTAGCTCTAATTGATATGGGGTCCACATATTCCTATATTTGCATTACACAAGCACATAATAGAGGGTTAGAGCTAAAACCTATAGACTTCGATATCTTGGTTAGCAACCTAATTAGGCAACAAGAGATAGTTAATATAGTATATAAAGATTGTCCCTTAGTTTATTAAGGATGTGTATTCCAAATAGATCTTATTGAGCTTCCATTTGATGAGTTCAATATCATCATAGGGATGTATTAGTTGTCTAGACATAAGGTAGTAGTAGATTGTAAATGCAAGAAACTTGCACTTAAAACTCTTGAAGGGATAGAAGTGATTATATATGGAGAGAGATATCTCTACTAATATTATTTTCAACTATTATAGCTAGATGATTAATATAGAAGGGATATGAAGTGTACTTAGCCCATATGGTTAATACTCAAAAAGTTGAGTTAAGCCTTCATTAGATACTCTTGGTGTTAGAATTTCTAGATTTGTTTCATTGATGAATTGCTAGGATTACCACCCCAGCAGGAAAATTGATTTTTAGATCAAGGTATACTTGGGTACTGCACCAATTTCCATTACTCTTTACCATATGGCACCGGCAAAATTAAAAGAGTTCAAGGTGCAATTATAAGAGTTACTTAACAAGGGATTCATTTGATCAAGTGTTTCTCTTTAGGGAGCACTAGTGTTGTTTCTGAAGAAGAAAGATGGTTCACTCAGATTCTGTATTAACTACAGACAACTGAATCAGGTGACTATCAAGAATAAATATCCATTGCTTCAGCTAAATTATCTCTTTGATCAACTGCGAGGAGCTAGTATGTTCTCTAAGATTTATTTGAGATTAGGCTACCATGAATTAAGGATTAAAGAGTCTGACATTCCTAAAACTCCCTTTTGAATGAGGTATGGCCATTATGAATTCCTAGTGATTCCATTTTGGCTTAATAATGCCCTAGCAGCATTCATGGATTTAATGAATCAAATTTTCAAGCCATATCTAGATCATTTTGTTGTGGTGTTTATCAATGACACTTTAGCGTACTATAAGATTGAAGAAGAGCACGAGCAGTATTTGAGGCTGGTATCACAAACTATGAGGGAGAAATAAATCTATGCTAAATTGAGCAAATATGAGTTTTAGTTGAATGAAGTAGCCTTTCTAGGCCACATTACTTCAGCTGAGGACATTAAAGTAGACTCGAGCAAGGTGAAAGCTATGTTAGAGTGGAAACCACTTAGGAAGGTTACTGAGGTCCAAAGCTTCCTAAGATTAGTTAGATATTACAAAAGGTTTGTGAAAGGATTCTCAATGATTGTAGCACCACTAATGAGATTATTGAGGAAGGATGTGAAGTTTCTATAGGATGATAAGTGTCAAGCCAATTTTGACAAGTTGAATGTTATGTTAATTGAGGCTCCCATCCTCACCTAACTAGATAAAGGGAAGGAATTTATAATCTACAGTGATGCTTCTTACAATGGGCTTGGGTGTGTGTTGATGTAGGAAGGTAAAGTAGTAGCATATGCTTCACAACAACTAAAACCTCATGAAAGGAACTATCCTATGCATGATTTTAAGTTACTTGCTATTATTTTTGCCTTGAAAATATGGAGGCATTACTTGTATGGCAAGAGATGTTACATCTAGATAGATCATAAGAGCCTCAAATATCTCCCTACTCAGAAAGAATTGAACTTGAGGTAGTGGCAATGGCTAGAGTTGATAAAAGATTACGAATGTTTGATTGATTACCACCTAGGGAAGGCAAATATGCTGGAGGATACCCTGAGTCAAAAATTCATAACAATAATGAAAGCAATGAATGCCAAGTTTTGTTGTGAAGATGATAGGACCCTTTTAGTTGAATTACAAGTGAAACCTAGCCTAAACTAGTAAGTAAAGGAAGCTCAGATGCAAAATGGCCAGCTTACATAGATTATGAGCCAAGTCAAAAAGGGGAAGGCTTTAGAATTTGAAATTAAGGTAGATGGGTGCCTATATTATTGTGATAGACTATATGTACTAGATGTAGAGGCTTTTAAGAAAAGGATCCTATATAAGGCTCATGAGACCCCTTATGCCATACATTTAGGGAGCACAAAAATGTACTTGGATTTTAAACCCTACTATTAATAGCCAAGAATAAAGAAGGATGTGACTGAACATGTGAGTAAGTGCCTAAAATGCCAGTAGGATAAAACAAAATACTAGGTTCCTTCTAGATTACTGCACCCTCTAGCAATTCCAAAATGGAAATGGGAGAAAGTGACAATGGATTTCATAATGGGATTACCTTTGACTAGAAGTAAATGTGATGCAGTATGGGTAATAGTCAATAATTTGACAAAGATAGCCTACTTTATTCCTATGAGAAATGACTACTCTCTAGAGAAATTAGCTCAACTATACATCAATGAGATCATGAGGCTATATGGAGTACCAATTTTTATTATTTTAGATAAAGACCTGAGGCTTAATTCAAGATTCTAGCAGAAGCTATATAAGGCCTTTGGTACCCAGTTGACTTTCAACATATCATTCCACCCACAGATAGATGGGAAAATAGAGCAAGTTATTCAGATACTTGAGCACATGTTGTATAGTTGTGCAATTGAATTTAAAGGAAGTTATGATTAATACTTACCTTTAGTTGAGTTCATACAACAATAGCCATCAAGCTAGTTTGGGCATGGCACCATATGAGGCACTGTATAGAAAAAAGTGTAAAACTCCTCTATATTAGAGTGAATTGAGTGAGAACAAGTTAATGGGACTAGACCTCACTAGAGATGCTAAAGAAAAAGTGGAAATAATTAAAGACTAATCAAAAGTGCCCATGGACAAACATAAATCTTATGTAGATCTAAAATAGAGGGACATCGAATATAAAGTTGGAGAGAAAGTATTTCTCAAGGTGTCACTGTGGAAGAAGGTGCTTTAATTTGGTAATAGAGGTAAGCTAAGCCCTAAGTTTATTGGCCCGTATGAGATTATAGAATGTATAAGGCTAATAGCCTACTATTTAGCTTTACTGCTTGAGTTATAGTAGATTCATGATGTGTTTCATGTGTTAATGTTGAGGTGGTATAGATCGGACCCTTGCCATATATTATGAGTAGAAGAAATTACAATACAACCAAATCTCACTTATGAAGAGGTACTGATGGAGATCCTTGCTTGTGAAGAGAAAAAAATTGAGGAACAACATTGTCCTACTGGTAAATGTATTATAGAGGCACCACAAAGCTAAGGAAGCAATATGGGAGAGTGAGAAGCATATAAGAGCTCAATACCCATAGTTGTTTAGTCCAGGTAATTTCGAGGACAAAATTTTTTAAAAAAGGGAAGAACTGTAACGCTTGCAATTTTTTGACAATTTAATTAGGGCCCCTAAATAGTATATGGTACATATGAGAATCCAAAGTGAACTAAGCCCATAGGATGATAAAAATATTAAAATCATGACTATGAGTGAAATTTGGGATTAAATTGAAGTCATTTAGGGGGTAAAAATAAACTATGAAGTTTTCTTACTAGTGTCCCGTGAATAGTGACCCAATCAAAACTAAAAAAATTATTTTAAAAGTGCTAAAAAAATTTTGAAAATTGCACGACCTAATGGTCAAAAATTCTAACTAAGCTAATGGAATTGGTTTTGGAATTTTCTGAGATTAGAAAGTAAGTAAACATAATTAATTATGACACGTTTACCAGAAAAAATAATTTTTATTATAGAAAATTATAATTTTTGGGGAATAATTAAAATACTGATTTTAATGATTTTTAGGCCTATTATCTAAATTTGGGGAGCATTGAAGCATGAAATATGAATTTTTAGAGATGAATTAGCCAAGATTAAATCCTAGCCATCCATTTTACACTTGGTACAAAGCTAGCCATCCCTTTCATACTTAAAAGTGGACTTCAGATGTTTCAAAATAGCTATTTCTAGCCCTTTTCTCCCCCTAAATTCAAATGCCAACTCCTCCCTAAGAACTCAAAGATTTCTTCTTAATTTCTTTCATTAAAACACTATAAAATTAACACCTAAATACATTAACTTTGCCTCTACACTCTCTTTTTCCTTATTCAAGTGGAAATTTCCCTTGAGAGGGCCTAGAAAAAGAGATAATTATGAGCTTAAGAAGCAGTGAGTGTTTTTAATTTCTAATATTTTTCTAAGGTGTTGTTTAAGGTATATAAGATAATTATGAGCTTATATTTTTATTTAGTTATATGTAAAATTTTTTAGGAATTTTTAAAGGTGGATTATGTGTGTGTTTGTATGTAGAGAAGGAGGAGAGGTGGAAAGAAGAGAAGGATAAGAGTGAGTGGTGATTTGAGGCCAATTTGGTGAGCCAAGTAAGTGAATTTAGTTATTTATGCATTTAATTCATTAATTTGCAAAAATTGTGTCATGCATCTGTGTATGGAAGTGTATGTTTGAAAGGTGTGGCATGTGATTTTTATGAGATGTAATTAGAAATGGCATGTATACATTATTTTAAGCCTAAATGGTGTGAAAAATATAAAATGGATGTGAGGCATGATAAAGTACCTAGTGTGGTCAAAATGCACTTATAAGGGGATTAATGGAATTTAAATGGTAATAAATGGAAAAATGTGTATGTTTGGGTTAATTAAATTAGAATAAAATAATTTGAATGTTTGTATGGAAAAATATAGTCATTACATAAAATATGCTAGGTTAGCTGAATGGATCATGGTAGGGTAATAAAAACCTAACATGACTATATAACATATATATAATTAAAATGTCAACTAAAGAAAATAAATTTGTGTAATTAACATCATTTGAGACCAAATTAAAAGAGTTAGGGTCACTAAAAAGTGGGATAGATAAGACTTGAAATAAATGTAAAATGAGAAATGGAGAGAAGTCAATATGAGAAGGCAAAAAAGGAGAGAGTTGGAGTAAATGTGATAGAAATTAGACTTGAAATTGAATAAATAGAGAGGGAAGAAAATAATAATATAATAATAATAATAATAATATATTTTAATTTTAAGTAGATGAGAAATTGATATGTCAAATGGAAGAGTGAAGATTGCATGAACATGAACTGAGGCCTATATTAGTTAAACACCTAATGGATAGTTTGAGTAGTCAACTAGGGAGTCGCAGTTGCTAGGACACTTTGATGTCACGAGAGGTCAATCCACGAGGATAACCATGAGATAATATTGATGTATTAATGATATTTTGTGGGTGCAACCACCTCAAGGTCCATGAAAGGCCACTGCATAACTTATGAGATTGATAGTAGGTGTAGCTACATTGAGGTCTAGGATGGGCCACTGCACATTATGAGATTTGATATGATGGAGTGCAGCCATCGAGGTCTAGAATGCAGGCCTCTACATAACTTATAAAATGGAGTATGGCTATCAAGGTTCAAGATGTGAACCCCTACATAATCATAATTATTATGATGAGATATGATATGATAAAGTGAGGCCATTGAGGTTTAAAATGTGGGCCCTTACACACAGTGATATCTCATTATCAGGTGTTAATTAGATAGTCTTTCAGATATGGGCCATTAACTAAATAATGAATATAACTAATTAAATGAGTTGAAGATAACTTAAATAAAGAGAAAGATCTAATATAACTAAATCCTATGCCTTTATACTGCATATTAATGAGTAACTATGATGCATGTTAATGACTAGTTATAGTGCATGTGAGTGTAACCATAATGGCTTGTTGCATGATGCTTGACATATACACTACTATGATACATGACACGTCGAATGGCATGATGTATGAAATAATTAATGGCATGAGGCATGATCTATGCTATTAAGTGTATGACTCATTAATTTCACATACTAAGCATATACTTAGCATATCAGGTGTTTTGACATATAGGTAGTAGATAGCTCGAACTGTCCAGCCTCACCAAAGCAATAACATAGCAGACAATACCGGTTGGGTATACTTTTTGTCTCTAAACTTTGTATGTTTTGATAACTAGATGCACTCATGTGTAGGAGGGGAACTGTGTTGTAGTAAGAACAATATGATTTAATATGTTGAACTTATATTATGTGATTTATGCTTGTTGAGTATGTACATGTGTGTTACTACTGATATTGATGAGTTGATAGTAGATTAGAAGGACCCTAGGAGTTGAGTTATGGATTAGGTTGATATAGGAGTGTTCATTTTACTAGTTGAAAATTTTTAGATTCTTTCCGAGATAACTGTTATGCTATTGGATTTCTGATAAAATCCCTTTATTGTAACACTTGTAAGTTAAGGTTTTGTGAACAGTACCTTTTAGACCTGAGTGATGTTCCTTGCGGTGCGAGGCATCATTACAAGTCCAACAACTGGTGTTTTGGTCATAACACTTTGACGAACCTAAAAGTGGGTAAAACAAATTAATTTAAAAATTTAGTAGAACCAATAAATCATTTCGAGTCGAGAACCAGTGTATGTGGAGATAAAATAAGGTTGTGCTGGGATAACTCCGGGAAGTGCTCGGACGGACCTGAAAATATCATACCCTAAACCTCAAAAATTCCAATGAGTATGATTGAGAAGGAACTTTAATTTTTTGAGGTTGTTTAATATTTTTTCTAAATATTTTTTATTCTGGCAAGTGAATAATGTCAAAAAGTCCACTGTTGAATTTTGACTTTAAAATTTATATAGGCCCTAGTGACAGTAAGCGAGGATTTTTAAAATTGAATTAAATATTTTTGGAGGTCCAGAGAATATTTTAAGACTTTTTGAAGCGTAAAATGGCATAGGGTGAATAGTAACACTAGCTCCCGGGGGAGTTTTGGATTGAAATTTTGAGGGACCCTTATTGAATTTAATCGAGGATTTTTGGAACTAGAATTATGTTTTTTTGAGGTTTATTGTAATTATTCTGAATTTTCAAAGTTTAAAGCAAAATAGGATTCATTTGTGCCATCTGATTGACACATGGCGTGATCATGGCCATCCACTTTGCTTATACACCTATGGGGACATGTGTGTGTATGGATGGAATGGAAAAGAAATCATCTCCTCCCTCCTCCCACCAATGGCTGATGCCATTCTCCTATGGAAGCCTCCACCATTTTTTATTCTTTCTCTCTCCTCTCATCCTAAAAACAAACAAAATTTATATAGTTTTGAACCTCTATAATATTCTAAAGCTATTACAACTAACAGAAGTGGAAAAGGATGTCCACAAATAAAGTTATGAGCACTTGATAAATAATGTCAATTTGATGTATAAGTGCTTCTTTTCAAGGTTTCACATTTTTCTTAGGGTGTATTTGAGGTGTACATATTATCCCTAAAAAGAGATTTCAATTTGGGGTTATGTATGATTTTGTAAGAATTTTTGAAGTTAGAAATTATTATAGAAGTTTTGGAAATGGTGGTTAAAGGTGGAGGAAGATGGATTCAATTGTTTTGGAGTGGCTTCAACATGTTTAGGAGCCCATTGTAAGTGAATCTAACTGAAACATATCTTGTATATTAGAAAAATGTGGAATGGATGCATATGTATGTAGGGTGGTATGTATGTGAAATGCATGCTAGGATTTGTAAATTAAGGATATAGGATGAAATAAATGTGAATTGGATGTGAAAAGAATGTGGAAGTATGTGATACATGCATGACTATATGTGTGTCATGTATGCCATGATGTGGACATAGATGTATGGCATAAGGACATGGAATGTTATGATTGTATTATGATGTGTAACATGTGAATGTTATAAAAATGGATAGGATATTGCATGGTTATGTGAAAAGGAGTTAACATTGTATAGTGTAGTGATGTTATGTATGGTGAACATTTAAGGATATGGTATATAAAAATTAGAATGAAAGATACTAAAGGAAAAGAAAATAATAGGATTTAATTAGGATAGAGTAGTTGAGATTTTAGAGAATAAATGATGGAAAAATGCATAAAGATGAATAAAATGTTAAATGGTGTAGTTCATTTTAGAATATCATAGGTTGAAGTGAAAGGAAAGTGAAATTAATTAGGAGGTTAGCAAGGAAAAATTACCATCTATTTTACAGAAAAAGGACTTATAACTGTCTAAGAAATTTCAAGGACTTATAACTAACTGAAAAATATGACCTGATGAAATAAATTAATATCTCTATCTTTTTAGCTTGAAAATAAGTAGAATATATATGTGGTAAATTAGAAAATGATTAGCTGAGTTAATGGGAACCAAAATGGGTTAAAGAGTTGCACAGATAATAAAAAGATGAAGGAATAAATCATAAGAGAAGACAAGAA
>CANXYI010755771.1:0-17199 GCA_948208565.1 Hura crepitans | reverse complement strand
GATAAGCCCAAAGAAAGACTAATCTCAAAGAAAATTTTTATGCTTGAAAATGCATTTTGTAAACACATTCATCAAGAGAGCTATAGTACATTTATCATTTGCATGTCTTTATTTAGCATATTAGATAAGCACATTTGACACATGCATCATTCATTCACCATCTAATGTGAGACATACATAAACATGCATTTTTCGTCATCGTCATTCATACATTTATACATTAGTGTTAGTTCATTCATATATGCATAAATATTTTATCATCAGTAGTTAATGCATTTACATTTTGCTCATACCATAATGCGTACATACCCTTTCACCTATACATTTGACTCATACATTTAGTTACAAAGGCTCATATTCAATATTCATCATACATGATTGCATATAAGTATTTATATTGCACAAATGTACATATAGTTAAAAAAAAAAGAGAAAAAAACAAGAATAAGAGGTTGAGTAAACATCCCCATGCATTAGTGTCATGCCATATTTGTGAAGGAATTAGGATTATCTCATGCGCATCACTAACATTTTTACATAGTATAAATAGAACATACATGCATATGTATTATATAAAGGAAGGATTCATGGGTTACAAACATAGACATTCACACATGTATTAGGCTTGTACATATATATATACATTTATAAGGGCCTATCATTCATTCATTCTTTGTAGAATTAAGCATACCTATCAACATGCTCACCATTCCATGCATTAGATACTTATATCTAAATCATGCATTCAATTTTCATCTTAAGCATACACTTAAATTGTAGACATTTGTATTTAAACAAGCATTTGTACTCAGATATGTATTAAACATACATAGAACATACATATGCTTTTATTCCACATCAAAATAGATTGGCTCTTAGAAGCAACCCTCTAAATTCAATGGCACACAAAGGAAGAAGTGTGTTATTTTGATGAAAAGGAAGCAAAGCAGATTATGGAAGAGATATATCCAAGATCTATGCATACATTGATTAGCCAAAAGCCTAAAATAGCTATTTTACTTTTTGGTTAAAATGATCAATTCTCAAGCCAAAAATGGCATCAAGGAGCTAATAGAGCAAGCCTAAACTCGAGCTCAAGCATGGGATAGTTTTTAACTAGTTCAACCATGAGGAAGCCAAGCAATTCACATGCCTCTCTACTATCACCTTTATCAATAAGAACTATCTTTGCATGAGATTTGGAAAATCGGTGAAAAGCTATACCAAGGTTGAGGTAGTAAGGGTGGCGATGCAACAATGTTATTTGGACATGAGGATCAAGGATATCTGCATGGCATATATCATTATATTCAATTGAAACTAAGATTTAACCACTCCATGCCTCAAGACATCTACTCGAGCCTTAGCTCTTCTTATATCTCTTTTTTAATCTATCATTGTACATAGTAGCACTAGGACACTAAAAATTGTGCTTCGATAAGTAGACTACTTATGAAAAAATCATTTATGGGGCAGTCTTCATGATGATAAAAAGAAAGTTTTCCACATAATAAAGCTATGACATGAATTCAAAAGTGCACTCACACACAATACGTATCCATGTTGCAAAATGACTAATGCATGTTACCTCCTTTTTTTGCATAGGGGGTGAGTTAAATTTTTTAGGTAACATCACAAATGTGCCAACATCAACCTAGTACCAATTGCTCAGTTGTAGGCAGCAAAAGCAACAACTCATTAACAAAATATCCTTTTAAAAATCATCATCGGGTGCAACATCTCACAACACTACTTGAGTTTAGGTGCAATGTCTCACATCACTACCTGAACCAAACTATCTTTGGGTGCAACATCTCACAACACTGCTCGATTTTAGGTGCAATTTCTCATAGCACTACTTAAACCAAATCATCTTCGGGTGCAATGTCTCGTAGTACTGCTTGAGTTTAGGTCCAATGTCTTGTAGCACTGCCTGAGCTAAATCATCTGTGGGTGCAATGTCTCGAAGCACTGCCCGAGTTTAGGTGCAATGTCTCACTGCACTGCTTAAACCAAATCACCTTCAAGTGTAACATCTCGTAGCACTACCTAAGTTCAGGTGCAATGTCTCGTAGCACTACCTAAGCCAAATCATCTTTAGGTGCAACATCTCGTAGCACTACTTGAGTTCAGGTGCAATGTCTCATAGCATTACTTGAACCAAATTGTCTTTGCATGCAACATCTCACGGCACTACTCGAGTTCAGGTGCAATGCCTCATAGCATTACTTGAACTAAAACAACTTTGGGTGCAATGTCACTAGCATTGCACAAACCCTATCAATTTCGATTACAATGAATCTTTCAAATAGATCACCCTATGAGGTATGTGTTTCTTTCCTTTCTGAACATTAGGTCACCCACACACTCTGTAGTTACCTCCCTAATGTTAGGGTCAACTATAGACATTGGGTGTTTAGGGCTCTTAGGTTTGGTTTACCTAATGATAATGAAAAGGACAAAAATCCTAATAAAATAGTTTTTTTTATGTTCGAATCAAAGATCTCAAAATTTTTCCCAAAAAAAGGGTTAAAATGGCTATTTTCCAAGAGAAAATGGCCATTTTAAGAAGAACAGGCCATTTTCGTGAAGGGAAAAGCCGTTTTGGGCCCAAAATAGCCAAAACAATTATTTTGCTCATGAAAACGGCTATTTTTAAGCTAAAACACTCACTTTTAGCCTCAAGAAACATGTATAAAAGTCAAATAGGTTTTCCTTGGTATGGTTGGTCATTTTAAAGAGAGAAAATTTCTAAAGAGAGAAAATACTCCAAAAAAGGCAAAAAAAAAAAAAAACTCTTTCAACATCATTTTCTTTTGGATTTTTTAAAGATTCAAGCATAGTTTTTCGATCCGATCAAGATCTTTTCTAAAGGCAAATATACTTGGTGTGTCAACTGACCCATTTTTCTACTATTTTCATTTTTCTTTCTATTTTATCCATTTACTAGTTAAATGTGATAATTTATTTATGCAATATTTTCTATATTTATCTGACAGACCATTTTTATTTTATTTATGTCTGCCTGTCTATTTTTGCTTTGCATCTAAATATATATTTCTGTCATTTTTACTGCATCCATTTTTCATTTTGCTTTACCCATCTTCTAGTAAGATGTGATAATTTATTAGTGTAATTTTTTCATATTTGTGACTGCTTATTTTTATTTTATTTCTATTTGCTCATCTATTTTTGCTTTGCATACAAATATATTATTTTTTGTCATTTTTGCTGCTTTCATTTTTCTTTTTGCTTTATCCATCTACCAGTTAAATATGATAATTTATTTGGATAATATTTTCTATATTTGTGGGATTTCTAATTTTTATTTTATTTCTATCTGTCTGTCTATTTTTGGTTTGCATACAAATATATTATTTTTTTGTCATTTTTACTGCTTTTATTTTTCTTTTTGCTTTATCTATGTACCAGTTAGATGTGATAATTTATTTGTGCAATATTTTTATATTTTTTTATATTTATGAGACTCTTTATTTTTATTTTTGTCTGTCTGTCAATTTTTACTAATATTTTATTTTTGTTTTTGTTGTTGTGGTGCGAGTTATTTAATTATTTAGGATCTAACTATTATATTTTCAGCCACCTCATTAAATCTCAGTGAAGTAATCTTATAACGATCCATTATTTTCTACTATATATTTTATTCTATGTTCTATGTGTTTTTCTACTGATTTCTTTTATTATTGCTTATTTCTAGTTAGATTGTATTTTTGGTGCCTTAAAATGTAATTTTATTTTATTATTTCTTTGATTAGGATGTATTTGGGTAATTTCCATGTGATATATTTTCTTATCATTGGATTATTTCCCTATATATTCTGTGAATGTTGTAATAATTAGAAAAATGATTTTTCATGCGATTGGAAAAATAACCAAAATATTTTTATTTAATTCGTGTTTTATTAATAAAATAGATTTTGATTTTTCTTAATAAAAGTCACAATAAATGAAAATTATTTTCCTAAAATTGACATATAAGAACCAAAGTTCTCAAATTAAATCCATCACCTAATTTTATGTATGATACTTCCAATTTCAATCATGAAATATTCCACAAGCATTGAATTAGGTAGAAAAATGATTTTACACATTAAAAAGAAATAATATTCAAAATCATATTTTTACCTAATAAATTGGTGTTTTGTTAATAAAATAAATCTTGATTCCATCTAAAAAAAAGTCACCACAATAAAATCTATTTTTTCAAATTAGCATACGTGAACCAAAGTTCTCAAATCATTCTTCCAAATAAAAGTCATCATAATAAATTCTATTTTTCCAAATTAGCATACGAGAACCAAAGTTCTGAAACTAATCACCCTATTTCAATAAAAGCTACTATAATAAAATCCATTTTCCAAAATTGGCATACGAGAACCAAAGTTTTGGAGATAATTAACTACCCGATGTCATGTATGATATTTCAATTTCGAACACATATTTATTTTTTTGTAAATATATTTTGTAAATTCTCATATGTGAATGTGTGATTTACTTTAATTATAAAACATTTCTTGAGAAAAAGACTAATATTATAAATTCAAACTAAATTTTTATAGTAATTTGGGGTACAAATGAGAGTAGAGTTTTGAACCACTCTGGTTTTTACCCTACAAGGTATTTCCCGACTTGGGTCAAGTGGCGACTCTTACCTTGTGGTGCCTAACTTGCTCTTACTAGGCTAATCATATTGGAGTGCCCTTAGATTCCTCTAGCTTCCTTCTCATCTTGTAAGACTCAAGGAGTGAGGCTTAGGTTGAGTCTTCGACTATTTTAGTTTGATCAGCCCAAAGAAAACATAAGGGACACAAATAGACCCCCAAACACCTTTAGATCCCATTATCTAGTAATTGGTATATGATCTCTCAACTAAGGGACAAAAAATTAATTGGATGAAAATGTGTTCATTGAGACTAAGATAGCTTTAATTAAAAATGCCATAAATTAGCTAATTTAAGTCATTTAAATATAGAATGTTATATAAGGCAAATATGGAAACATAAGTTATGAATAATAACATGTAAGATCTAAGATTTCAATCTAAATTTTAGAAGAAGTTCCATGAAGCATTAGGTATAAAACTAAATTTCAATATGGCTTTCCACCCATACTAGATAGATAGTCTATTTGAAAAAGTTATACAAGTGCTTAAAGACATGTTACAAGGCTGTGTCATTGAGTTTGAAGGATGTTAGGACCGTTACCTACCATTGATGGAATTTACTTATAATAACAGCCATTAAGTAAGTATTAAGATGACAATTGCATGGTAAAAAGTGTCACACACCTTTATGCTACACTAAATTGAGGGAGGATAAAGTTATGGGTTTTGATATGTTTTGAAATGCCAAAAAAAGATTAAAATTGTAAAGGATAATTTTAAAATTACCTTTGATTGATAAAAGTCTTTTGTAAACTTAAAGAGAAAAAGACATATAGTTTGAAGTAGGTGATAAGGTATTTTTAAAAGTATCTTTATAGAAGAAAATTCTTCATTTTGGCAAGAAGGGTAAGCTTAGTTTGAGGTTTATCAACCCATATGACATTATTAAGCATTTGGAACCAGTAGCTTATTGGGTAGCCTTATCACTTAAGCTAAAAAGGAGACATAATGTATTCCATATGTCTATGTTAAGGAGATACCATTTAAACCTATCCTATGTGATATCTATTAATGAGATTGAGCTATAACTTGATCTATGATATGAGGAAGAACTTATTTAGATTTTAGCTAAAGAAGTGAAAGAATTGAAGAATAATAGATTCCCTTAGTTAAAGTGATATGGAAGAACCATAATATAGAAGAGACAACTTGGGAAAAAGAAGAATTGATAAGGTGACAATACCCTCAATTATTTGGTTTAGGTAATTTAGAGGACAAAATTACTTAAGAGGGAAAGAGTTATAATGCCCCAAAATTAATTGGCAAAAATTTATATATAGTAATAAAGGCTAAAATCATAATTTTTAAAAATTTTTTTTGGTTTAAAATATTTTTTGTGCCCATATAAAAAGGATCTACTTTAGAAAACTTAACTGGATGAATATAGACCATTGGATATAGATTAAAAAGAAATTCTAGCAATCTATCCTATGACATATAAAAGAGAAAAGAAAATTGAATTATCTTTTCTACTCTACAGATCATCAAGAGAATAACTATTTATCTTCTTCTCCCTCTAGCAATTTATCAAGTAAGTAATTATTTTCCAATTCTTATACTTTTGAACTCATTTTTAGTGCCAATTTATTATGTATTATTTATTTTGGTTCATGGGCTATTATTTCTGTTAGAAAATATGAAATAGGAGAGACTTCAAAGGTAAAAGAGAAAGGGAAACTAGTTGTGGAGACTCAAAATAGATTCCTAATCATCCCTTTGTAATTTTTAGTTTATGTGTATAAACTAATGTGTGATTATTTGTTGTGAATTTTTTTGATTTTATTGCTTAGGGTTTATATTTGTACTTTCTTAAAATTCTAAAATTTGAGTTAAATTTGGTGTTAAACTATATGAGTTTGATTTTCATTTCATGTAAAAATCATCCTAGAAATTGTTTAAGATCATTAAAAACTTATGAGGATTGAAAATTTCATTATTTAAGTTGAATTGGGTGGATCTTGTTATAAATTTTAAAGAAAATCGTGTTTTAGGGTTTATTTTTGTACTTTCTTAAAATTCTAAAATTTGTGTTAAATTTGGTGTTAAACTATATGATTTTGATTTGCTTTTCATGCAAAAATCATCCTATAAATATTTTAAGTTGATTGAAAACTTATAAGGATTGAAAAATTCATGATTTAAGTTGAATTGGGTGAGTTTTGCTATAAATTTTAAAGAAAATCATGTTTTAGGGTTTATTTTTGTACTTTCTTAAAATTCTAAAATTTGAGTTAAATTTATTGTTAAATTATATGAGTTTGATTTGCTTTTCATAAAAAAATCATCCTAGAAATTGTTTAAGTTGATAAAAAACTTTTAAGGATTGAAAATTTCATGATTTAAGTTGAATTAGGTGGGTTTTGCTATAAATTTTAAAGAGAATCGTGTTTTGCATTTGTTAGATTGCAAGCATCATAAATGTAACCCCTACTCAATCCATGATTAGTTTTTAAAAGATTAAGTGTCTTATAGACATGACCATGATAACCCATAGCCATAACCCCTCAAATGTTGCAGAAAACCTATGTTTTAAAACTTTATTTCACTACCTTTAAAGCGGTTCTGCATGAGCATTTAACACTAATGATCTTTGAATAACTTTGGCATAATTTTAACTAAATTATAAGTAAAATGTGCATGATTTTTTGTGAGCTTATGAGTGAGAATAATTAATTAACAAGTAAATATTATATGCTTGCATTGTATATTGCTTGTGAATATTATTCAGTGCTTGGAATAATTTTTTACTTTATTTGTACGATGAAATTTTGGCATGAGACCAATGTTATGGCCTATGCGAACATGGACTTGAAATGGTATATTATAAATCAAACTAATGAATTAAAAGAGATAATTAATTGATAAGCCCACATATCTTTAGACTAGTAATAGTGGGTGGGTGGTTGGCATGCCAACAAGGATTAGTGATACAATATATTTGTCCTTTTTACGGCATTATTATAATGGGTGCAACCGTATAAGTTCTAAGAACACTTTATAACTAATTTGTCTAGAGGGCATAACCTTGAAAGCCCCGAAGGCACGATATAACTATATATTGTATGGGCACAACTATGTACATATGCATAAGTCTTAAGGACATTGTACAGCCCATTATCCAGTCTAATATGGTATAGGGTACATTTAGGTAATTAAACAAAAGAGTGGCAATTAAATTGCATATGGCATGACAAATGAATTATGCACTATTGCCATGCAAATGTGAAAAAGCACTACACATGAACTAAATGACTTACATGTAACATGTTAAAATGTTATGCATACTCATGATGCTATGAACATACATAATGGCAAACATCTATGAGGTAAGTGAGGTAAGAGCATGCATGAGTATATATAAATGCCATATTATGAATCTATAATTGCAGCTATGTGATATGTGTGTATGAGAATATGTTATTGTTTAATGATGTATGTGTTGTTTGGTGGTAATCATAAATGATTTAGGTACCATTAAGCAAGTTTTACTTCATGCATTGGCTGTTTCCACACATAGGTTAAAGCCTCTAAATTTAATAGGGAAAGCATTGCAAGTAGGATTTTGTAGTTGCATTTTGATGATATTAGCTTTACTTTTTTTCAAGCACTTATTCATTGGTTTATTGGATTTATACAAACTTCTAGCTACATTGGTTTATTTTAACAACTTAATTTATGAGTATATCATTGGATTTGTAAATAAATGTTTTGGCCAATTTTAAGGCCTATGGATGACATGCCAAATGTTTGTTCATTTTAATGGATTTTTTTTATTTAAATGAATGTGAATGATACAAAATTGTATATTGTGCATGTTATTATAGGTGAATTGTGTACATGATTAGTTACTAATGCCATAAGCATGTAATGTAGCACTCTTATAGTCGATGTCCTCAGATGTCAATAAGAAGGGTGTCACAAAATAGTACTTGAGTTAATGAACATATAACACATATTAAAGTGTATTTGATTACAAGGCACAATAATTGACTATGACATGCAACTAGATACATAATTGATTATATGCATAGTAGCATGTGATTTGCAAGTGATACATATGAGAGCTAATTAAGTCTATAAGTTAATAAAACTATTGTTGTGGTATTTGAATTTGAGGTTTTGACATGGCTTGACAATAGTGTAATTGACTAATAGAATGGGATAAACACCTAATAAGCCAATGTATTTTTAGAGTAGCAAGTATTGAGATATTATGCATGCATATGCATGTGCAATACAACATCATTGTCACTTTTATGGCATTATTATAATAGGTGCATTTGTAAAAGTTTTGAGAACATTGCGTAACATATTTATTTAATGGATATAGCTGCATAAGCATTGAGGGCACTCTACAACTATATACTGAGTAAGCATAGTTGCATAAGCTTAGAGAATACTGTGTAACTAATTTTATTGTGTAGTATGTATGGATGTTTAAGTCTCGAGCATATTATACAACTTGTTATCAAGTCTGGTGTGGTTTAAAGTACATTGGGTAATGATAAGGAATGTAAAAAAATGGACAAAAGTGTTTGATCATGATAGACATGTAATATAGCAATCACTACATGATTTATATGATATGGACTTCATTAATTAACTATGCATAACTATGCATGTACATTTAATTATGCATGATATACATTATGACCACTGCATAAAAGGTAAGCAAGGTAAAAGCATGCATGTATAATCCATATTTAGTTGTGTACATTAACATGTTATGACTAAATATATTGTTGGCTAAACTTATGTGATATTGAATTATGATATATGTTGCTTGGTAGTAATCATGAATGGTTTATATACCCCTAAGCATCTGACACCCCTTACCTAATCCATTAGTAGAACCCAAATAAGAGATAAAACTTACTACCTTCTCTTAATAATGAATAAGAGATGTATAAGTCTCGAGCATATTATAAATTCATTATTTTCTTAAAACCCTTCTCAGATCATAAGTTGTATAAAATATATATTACAAGCTTATTCAAGACCTATTATCTAGTTAAGATTTTCTTTAATGAAAATCTAGTAGTATAATAGTTATTTGGAGTAAAAACCAAAAATTTGAACTTGCATAAATAATACTTCTATAATAACCTCATCCTCAATTTCCTTGGATCCATCAATCTTTCATAATTAAACAGACATTAACTTAGATCACAAACAGTATCCATAGTACATCAATTCCATATAATCACATGAACAAATATACAAAAAGCCATACACAGATCTTATATATAACTAATCTTTACTTATAGGCATTTTACATTTCAAGATTCCTTATGTATAATGGTTTAGGTCCCTTTTTTATATATATATAAGTGCCTTCTACATGACTACATTATATATTAAGTACAAACGTTACACATAAGTAGGTTTTCAATCTACTTTGCTTCACTTGAGGGTGATCTTCCTTGCTAACTGTTTGCTACCTATGTACTCGCAAAAGTTAGTACTTTAAGCAATAATGCTCAGTAGTGTATTCGATTAAATATACATATTGAACACACACATAAATTCTACCTAAAATTACAATCCATGTTCCATATGTAAGGCATCCTATGTTTACATGTCCTCGATTAGGTCTACTTCACTCATATCATAATCAATGATTTACAATATTTGATGTCATGGATATTTACATAAACCCTATTCATTTTTAAGTCATATACACACACACACATGAATGAGCACTCAATCCTAAGCCTTTATATCCTTTAAATCATGTCACGACTCATGATTAACTACCTAACTTAATCATTTTAGTTAATTTTGTTTACTTATGTCATTTAGTCTTATAAGTATCTATTAACTATTATAAAATCATGTACCTAAGTGATTTCTTAGTAATACTTACTACTCACATTATATCATAGTTAACACATAAGGTGCATCTAGTCTAACCATTTTTTTATCATTAACTCATCCCATCATTATGTTACACCATCTATCAATTCAATCTAACTAGATAGGTTACTTAATCCATTTCACACTTGTGCATAAGTTTTATATCCGAACATACATCAACTATTTATACATTAACCAATTCATATGTATTTTCATACTTAATTCATCATTACCATTTGCTCTTTATTTTACTTTAATTATTATCTCATATGGCCCATGCTTGAAAGACCATGCCTAATATACTAGATATCATGTTTATATGTGTTGTGGTCTGTATTTTAGACCTCTTTAACTACTGCACTAGCACAAGAATGTGTGGTGGCGCTCATGGACCTCAGCAATAATTACACCAGTATAAGAAAGTGTAGTGGCCCTCATGGACCTCAATAGCAGCTACACTGGTATGAATAAATATAGCATTAATATAAGACATATAGATGTGTGATAGCCCTCATCGACCACAGCGATAGCCATACCCATATAAGAATGACACCCAAATGTCTTAGCAGTTACTAATTCCTTAGTTAACTGGTTAACATATCTAGTAGGTTGTCTAACTAATATGAGACTTATTAATATCTTATTAAATTTTACTTTCATGTATAAGATTCTTAACACCTAAGTATTTATGGACTCATTTTGCTCATATCTCTTTAAGCTTTAATAATGATTCATAAGTTTAATTTGTCATACATCATTAGTCTTTTTCAATCCACTTTATAAGCTTATATACTTCTTTATGAAATCTTATTATCACACATATCACAAACTATAATCATTCCTAATAAGATTTATCATTTCATAATGAGTTCATTCAAGTCTTTGTATAAATTATGTCTTCTCTTTCTATCATTATATTATACATATTACCATTTATGTTCTTTTTATTACTTTGTCATCTCTTTATATTAAACTTAATTAATTTACAAATGCCTTCTTCCATCTTTGTTCTCACTATTATCATATATTCCTAAATATTGGTAATTTGTTATATATTATTGTCTATAATTCTCCTTGGGTTCACCACTTTACTCTTAATTCTTCTTGTTCGAGTCTGTTTAAGCTCAATCAACCATTTTTCATTAATTATATGATTTAATTTTCTATTTTGATAATGTCATTCTTTCATATGACTTAAATTTATAAGAATGCTAAACATATATGTGTATCTAGTTTTTAATTTTTATATTATGTTCTTAAATGTCTAATTCTTATACTATGTTCATTATGAAATTCACATTAATTTTATACTATTAAACTTCACTATGTATAAATTTCATTTGTCATGTTATTACGCTACTATTTCCTAAGTTAATCACCTATTTAATTATTTTAGTATTTCACTAGCTTTTTACATTTTTTGTCTATTCATACTAATTTCTAACATTCATATCTTATTGTACAGAAAATAGGTATTTTTATTGAGGACAAAAGTGATTTAGTCTTTTGGGAGTCACCACCTAGTCTCTACACTAGTACCTCTGATCTTTTGTACCAGAAGGTTTAGAATTCAGTTCTTATTTATACCTTAATAATATGTCTTCCTTTTATATTGTAATGTTTATCAATCTCGTATCAAGCAAGCATGCATTATATTTAAAGCAGTTATGTCACCTTTTTCGTGTATAAGAATAAATTATGGTATTTAAAGAATATAACAAGCATATTACACATCCAGAAGCAAGTCAGTGATTAGTTGTTATTTGACATGACAATTACCCATTATTCTATAGGAATTAGTGGTAATTGCCCACTCCTATCTTTAGGAGATTGGTCTTTATTAAAATGCATTTTTTGTGTGACTTTTGATTAGAGAAAACTTAAAACCATTTCATTAGGAAAACAACATTTAATTATGTAGAAAACTATTTAAAGTGAAGTTAGGCATTTGGCATGTAAAATAAGTTGCTATACTACCTATTATAACCCAAGATAAGCTAAAAGATATAATAAGTACAAAACCAAAGGAAATAAAATATAACACTTAATTAGTCATATCTATACGATGATAAGTCCATGCAAACTCTATGTAGCTCCAGCAAGTGTCCGTGCGGACTACTGCTAGTAAGGGTAATTATGTCCATCTAGACCTTCACTCTAATAAGAAAGGTCGCTTGCATATAACTCGAAGGAAAAGGTTGACCATGCCAAATAAGGATTCGTAAGGATCTATAAAGAGGATGAGAAATACAAATACATGTGAAAACTAGAATTCAAAGTAAATATTTACATCGACTACGTTCTTCATAAGAGGGAGTCTGTGTAAACTTCATAATAGAATAAACATGTATAACATCAATATATCCATACAGACTACATTCTTTATGAGAGGGAGTTTCTGTGGACTTAAAGACAAAATAAAGAAGAATAAAACAAGCTAATTCATATAGACTACATTTCTCCTGAGAAGGAGTTTATGCATATTGTGCAATAGTTTTAGTATGTCAACAATATGCATATTATAAAGCTGAATATTTATACAACATGATAACATCATAGAATTATGTCAATATGATAAATAGAATACATTAAGATATAATACATAAGACAATTAGGACAATGTTATCAAACATAAGTCTATGTAAATGGTGAATCATGCATATATCAATAAAGTAAGTCTATGTAGATGTGATCATGCTTATAGATAGGTTTATGTGATTAAGACAAAAATAACAAAATAATTTGAACATAAAATAGTCAATTGTACAATATAAAACAACTTAAAACCATGACTTACTCCTATGATCAAAGTAGGGATTACATAAAATCACCTCACTTATAATTAATCCTTAGAGATCCTATGTCCATGAAAATAGTATGAATACATAACATGTGTTCTCAGATCTTACCTATGTAAGTGGACTTCAAGTAATAATGCAAAAGGTAGGGTTTTGGAAGAATAGAATTTAAGTGTGCATTAATAAGGCTAATAAAGTGATTCCTAATTAGATTCCTCTCTTGGACTCATGAATAGTGGGTTATAGCTCTCAAAATTGCCTCTCTCTGAGCTTCCCCCTTTTCCTTTTCCCAGGAAGGGTATTTATAGGCTTGGAGTGATAGGTCTTCTATCTAGAAGTGATAGAGTCCTTTTAGGATTGGGAGATAGAATTTGGGTAGGAATCCCATGTTTTTGGAAGCTTTTATGTAGGTAAGTCTATATGAACTTGTAAGGTTTAGTTTGTGTAGACTCAGGTTATGGGCTTTCTTACTAGTATATAGAGTTTGGGCCAAGTCTTAAGCCAAGTTAGTTTAGTTCATGTAGATAAAGGCTTTGGTTTGTCTATGTGGATCTTAGGCTTTAGGCTTAACTAGTCTAGGCTAGTTATAGTGCGAACCTCATAACATAAAGTCTATGTGGACTTATGCCTTGTTAGTCTGTGTGGACTTCATTTCCAAGTTAATTACCTTATTGCTTGAGCCTATCTGTTAGTTATAATCATAAGCTAAAAAGTGACGCATCCACACTTACGTACATGATATGTCAACCATCTATACTTTATATCTTATAATACCTTGGTACATATCTAATAACTTCATTTAGCCATGATACATAATCATGCATACCTATCTTATTTCATTATAATTCATAATTAAATTATACCATTATCCTTTCTCTATCCTACTTACATTATTAGCTATACTACATATACGTACCCACATATAAAACATAAAACTTCTATATTAGCATATACACCTAACTTCTTAGGTTTAGTAAACTTATTATATACATTACGAAGTGCACTTATTCCTTCTTTCACTTATGTGGCATTAGGTGGCCATCTTTTTATTTTTAACTCAAGCAATATATCCACACACTATGTCTCATACCATTTAGCCATAAGGCCTTATTAGCATTCTATTCTCTTTAATTTTATCTTCTATTTAGATTATTCATCAATCATCCCACTAACATTATCACATAACCATTTTAAAACTAAATACACTTATATATATAAATTATGTTCTTCAACTGTATGCACATGCCTACATATGTAAACAACATTTTAGTTACAAAGAGTTTACTAACACATTATTGTCACTTATACCCCTAATTACCTTTAATTTATAAAAGAAACATTTTATTTGTCAATATGCTATCAATTTGCTTAACACATTTTTTTACACACTCAAACTGATATATTTTGGCTATTATATGAGTTCCAATTTATATTTATTCCTTGTCTTGATTCATATCTTAGTTATGCATAAAGCGTCTAAGTAATTAAATACACAGTTAGTTTTAAATTATACAAGCCTATGTTAATTAAATAAATAGTTCAAATAAGAAACACACACAAACACAGACACTTAAGTCTTCAAGCCAATTATAAAAAGCATACTTCATCGAATACATGTACCTATTAGGCTCAAATTTCTTTTACTGTCTAATTTGCAATTAGAGCTAGTATTTTCATTGGAATTTTTACATTTGAATTCCCTTATGATAACAAAATATCATAGGTTTTACTTATGGCTAATGCTTTTTAATGCAGAATTCTATCGTCTCCCTTTTGTGGGCATTATGGTGCCTACAACCTGCCCTAGGCACTATAGCAATTGTTGTTGTTGCATTATACTTTTTCCATCTATCATAATTAGTCAACCATCACTAAATCCATAGCTATCTTTGTTACCATTACTCAATCCTTCTTTATTCTCTTCACTGCAGAACTATTTTTTTTTTTTTGCAAAATTAGTTTCTTATTTTTACGTACAAAGTAGCTTTAGTTTGTATGTCTAACCTTAAGTCATTTGCTAGGTCACCTGTGGCTACTTCAATAACTCAGTAGCATTTAGGGTACTTAACTACTCTTCCTCTTCTTGGAATTAATTCATCTATGTTCAATTCTATAGCTATCCAAAGTCCCCCACTTCAGTTCCTCTATTTGTTATGGTTATGACTGTAGCAGTAATAGCTGTATTTTGCTCCTTGTATAGTTCTAGCATTGCTCTATTTTTTGCTTTACTAGTGCTCTATCATCTAGATTTTTGCTACACAATTTATTTTTATTGTAGCAAATTAATTTCTTCAATTCTTCTTACATTCACTAGCCCTTTAATTCTAGTCTCCCTCTTTTATTTCTTCAATTTCCATCCTTAAAATACTAGTAATTATCAATCCTTTCCATTCCCAACTAAAATAGCCCTATTTAAATAAAAAAATCAATAAAACTAATGAAATACATATTCAAATTTTTGAACTCAACCTCTTTATTTTTGAAACTCTTTTTTGGTTCTTCCTTTTTCTCTTCATGGTAAACTTGAGACTAGCCCCCTTTAACCAAATCACCTCATCCATTTTTTGCTCATAATCTTTAGTGTACTTGCAAAAACTTTTAAGTCCCAAATTCTTTATTGATCCATAAGAAGCACACATAGAAATTAAAGGGGATTGGAAATAGATGAGGTTTGTTAGGTAGGAAGAGATTAATGGTGGAAGAAAGAAAGAGAAAAAAAAAGGAATACCTATTTCTATTTAATTGGCATGAACCAGTAGCAAAAAAAATGAAGTAATATTGGTAATGTTAGTTTTAAGAGAAGAAATTTTGGGAGGAATCCATAAAAAAACTAAGAGAAAGGAAAAAAATTAAAGTTTAAGAAAATCTAGATATTTTAATTTTATTTTTTGGTTTTATATTTCTTTTGAAAATAATTTGTCTTCGTTAAAATGTATAAATGGAATTTTATTTCAATAAATTCTCCTTTTATCTCTAATACATACTCATAATTAGCAGTTAAAATAGCTTATCAAATGTATAGCAAAATTTTCAATTATTAATATTATTAACTTATTTTAATTAATTAATATAATTTTTTTTACTCCCTAATTATAAGGTTGTAAGAATTTTAATAATTTAATTCCTAAATTTGATAAATTATATGATTAATGTAGATTTATTATATTTTGCCAAGATGAAAGCAGTTAGTGTTTAGAGTCGCCACCTAACTCTATATTAGGACCATTGATCTTTAGCCCAAAAAGGATTCAAAATTAGATCTTATTTATGCCCTAATAATATGCCTTCCTTTATATTCTAACATTTATCAATCCCATATCAACTAGGCAAGCATTTAATTAAAGCATTCATGTCACCTTTTTATTTAAAGAAAATAAATTGTGATATTTAAAACATACAACAATCATAATTATACATTGTACATCTAGAAATCAAGTTATTTATTCGTTGATGTTTGACTTGATAACTACCCATAATTCCATAGGAATTGGTAGTAATTGCCTAACTCCCATCTTTAAGAGATTGGCCTTTGTTAAAATGTACTTTTCATGTGACTTTTGATTAAGGAAAACTCAAAATTATTTTGTTTAAAAAACACCAATTAATTAGGTAGAAAGCCTTTTAATATGAGTTTCAAGTTTTTTAGCATGTAAAATGAGTTATTAAACTACCTATTATAACTAAAAATGGTCAAAAGAAATAAATTGGTATAAAGCCAAATGAAATAATTTATGGCACATAATTGGTCCCACCTATATATTGTTAAGTTTATGCGACCTCAATATGGCTCTGGTAAGGCCTATGTAGACTACTACATGTAAGGGTTATTATGTCCATCTAGACCTTCTATTTAGCTAGAAT
>CANXYI010755698.1:0-11286 GCA_948208565.1 Hura crepitans | reverse complement strand
CTATTCAGAATGGGAATAATGTCCTCCGTATAGCTGTTATGCTACTAGATTTTAAATTAGATGATTTCCTGAATAGTTGAACCTACATGTTAATGTGTTAAGTGCATGTTTGAAAAGGGTTTTCAAATTTATCAAGGTAATTAAAGTTTTAAGTTACAAGGATATAGGTAAGTCGAATATCAATTGTGTGCCATCTTTCACTCAGATCCAATAATCGGGTTGGGTGAGGGGTGTCATATTTGCAGTTCTAAACATATATTTTTTTTATATCATTATGAAATTAACTGAATTAAATCAATTGTTGACTAATTTAATCAAAATTTGAATTTTTGATAATGATGACATTGATAGCTGAAATTTCCATATAAAATTGATAATTTTTGTAGAAATTTAATTCTAATCCTAAATTGATTTGATTTTCTAATATGATTAGGATTTTAAATTAATTAATTGGATTAGGAATTATTTTGATTTGATATTGATAAGAGTTATCAATTATAGATTAGAATAATCGGCTATAACTTATATGCATATCCTCTTACAAAATTCAGTTTTTATGTGCTTTTTATCATAAGTAATTTGATTACTTAGAATTCCAATGAGATTAGAACTTTATAAAATAGAGAGATTTAATTTAATATTTTAATGGGATTAAAAGATTAAATTATATTATTAATGTGATTAATTCTTTATAAAATAGGCAAGAAAATTCGATTGGTGTACAGTGATAAACCGAAAATAATTTTATAAGAGTTATAATTCTAGTAATCAATCTTAATTGAAATTTTCAAGGTTTAATACATTATAAATGTATGTTAAGGGTGTATGTATGGAATGATAACTAGTTATGGACAAAGACTAATAAGATTGATCGGCATTGTATGAATTTTTTATTTTGGTGAAATTAGGCTTCCATGTTTAAGCCTGATCTCTTATTTCTATTTGTACCTCTTATCCCATCTAATTCTCCTCACATGTAATGAAGGTATTCTAAATTATTTGATATGTAACTATAATACATAGGGTTAGAATAGGAAAAAGAAATGCAGGAGTAAATGGAGAAGAAGGCTTATCAAGAAGGACTAAGAAGAAATAGCTAGAATTATTCTTTTACTTCTTTTTAGGTTTGTAATTTTAATGCCCAAAAAATCCCAGTATTATGAATAGTACATTCTTGAGGCTGGGAGTACTAATCTTACTGAATGGAAGTATTAATCATAACATAATTTTAGGTGAAGTTTGAAGTCAAAATGATTTTAAGTCAAAATGAAGTCATTTAGGTGGTTAAAAACAATAATTAATTTTTATGGCTGTGTCACATGAATACTGACCTAGTTTTAGCTGAACCGTAAAAATATTCAAAAGTTGCTTAAAAAATTTTAGGATTATTACAATTTATACTCAAATATTCCAAATAGTCCATTGGCACTTGAATTTGAATTTTTAGAGTTTGGGAAGTATTTTTACTAAATCGAGAAAAATAAAATAATGGCATTTTTATTCAATTTTTTTACTTTTCGGGCTTCGATTTTTAGAGGGTTATGGGGGCATTAATTATATGATTTTAAGTTAGGTTAATTGAGGATAATTGAAGTGGAAATAAGAAAAGAAAAGTTGAGGGATTTAAGAGGAAATTTATCCACTCTATAAATATGTTAAATAGATCTATTCAGTCAAATCTAGAATAGTCTCCTTTTTCCCTTTTCCCCTCTAATTGCCAACGCACTCCTCTTACATGGAAGAGTAATTTTTCTTCCTTTAATCCCTCAAGTCTCTCTAATCTCTCACACTCAATCAAAACCTTTAGGCCTTTATGACTCCTAGAAGCTAGTATAAGTGAGAAATTATAGAAAAATTGAAAGATTTGCTCAAAATTAAGTCTAGATGAATAGAGACCATTTTTGGTTTGGGTAAGTTTTTTTGAGTTTCAATATCTTTTCCATGTTTTATAGGTGCCAAAGAGTTTAACTATGTGGTCGGATTTAATTTTTGAAGTGTATTTGATTTTATACAATTTTTACAAAATCAAATCTATAATTTGCAGTTGACCTAGGCGGGAATTGGGAGGATAAAGGCAAGCAAAGGCATGAGTGTGATCGTAATTACCTATTGAACTAGTTGTAAGTGAAAATTTGGAAATTTGATGAGTGTGCATGTGTATGTGTAATTTTGTATGTATGTAATGAATATAGATGTATGACATTTTAGCATTTATGTGTGATTATGTGCATTAGTGATGTTAAGAGTGATATTTATGATGGAAATAAATGTATGAATTATGTTCATTTTAGCATTTATGTGTGATTATGTGCATTAGTGATGTTAGGAGTGATATTTATGATGGAAATAAATGCATGAATTATGTTGAGTTAATTGTGTTGGAGTGTTGGTAGCTAGGGCTGAAAATGCCCAAGTTAGGCTTGTGTATTTGTATGTTGATAAATGCATGTAAGTTAGCCATTTACATAATTAAGGTGATTTTTGTTAAATGCACATGATGTGTGATGTTAATAAAGCATAAATGTATATAGAAGTGTTAAGATTATATAATGGCCTAATGATAAAAGGTCTTAGAATACATGTGGCATTTTGATAATAGTCATGTATTGACATATTGTGCCTAAATTCTCATGTAGAAACATCATGTATCATGTTAGTGCCTTAAACTTGAAAAATGGATATAGTGGTGCGTGTAAGTGTGGTATGGCTGAATGGACTATACCATAGATATATGTGAGTGTGTGGATAATGTACATGCTCAAGTGAAGGTATTAATACCAATGTATTTATGGTAATGGTTATGTGACTTGTTTTGAATGTGATAAATGATATGAGAGACACATTATGGCCGAATCATGCTAAAGCCATAAAATGTTGATTTTTGTTGGAATATATGCCTTATATAGAACACTTACATTATAAAAGGATGGATATGGGCATGAAATTATTGATATCTTAATTGGTTGAAGATTATGCTATATTATATATGTACTGTTGGGATGAGAATAATGGATATTGCTTCTCGGTTAGTCATTTATTGGCCTAACCACCTTGTTGAATTTAGTTAAGCGATTTAAATTTGATTAAATAAGAATTTAAAATATGGTGATTGGCTTATGCTAGTTAACAACCTAGATTGGATAGGTTGATCGATCAATTAGGGGTATAAAAGCTACTAGGGCACTTCTGTGTCTTTTTAATAACCTTTGGATCCGATAATAACCTATGGGTTAAAATTATGGCCATTTAGTTCCAAAATTACTTTAAAGTCTAAAATGATTTTGAGTTCAGGAATGCCCTTCGAGTTTGGTATGTGGGCCTTAGTGTTCCACATGGCTTTAGTGGCTCAGTGTCCCCATTATCTAATATAGTTAAGGGATTTCCTAAGTATAGGCATTAATTTACATAAATAACTAATTTTTTAATCATTGGAACATTTAGTTATGTTGTTATTATTTATGAAGTTGATGTATGCTTATATGATTTGTTTTTACTCTAAGTATCACATGAACATATAAGTTTGTAGTTATATGCACTTGAATTGCCATTTTATATACATATGATTAGTGATGCATAAGCACCTTAAATTTTCTTAATTTCACCACTAAGCAAATTTGCTTAGTGCATCATTTTATCTGTGATGTGTAGGTTAAAGAACCAGATTAGAGTCAAAGCCTCGAATTTGTTGTAGAATAAGATTAAGCTACTTTTTGGATATTTTGCTAATTTGTATATATTATTTTGTGATGTAAATGATTTGATGGCACTTGTATGTAACATAGGAGGGATTGGTTCTAGTTTGGGATTATTATCATTTTGTAACTATTAAAATAGGTTTTAAACTTTATTTTGATGTTATTTTAACTGATTTTTGAGATTGAGTTATGTTTATGGTTGTGGATGGTCAGGAGGACCAAAATAATGTTGAGAATGAGATGATTAAAATATAGAAGTGTCATTTTCATATGCAGGTTATTGTTCATTTTAGTATATTGCGCGGCTATAGCCATTATAGTGTTGAATTTTCGGCATGAAGATTCCCAAAATGAATGTAACATGTGAAATGGATTTTAGTTTTTTAAGAATCTTATTTTTGACTCTTTAATCAGAATTGAAAAATGTTTTGATTTTATTCAGATTTTCAAGTAAAGGATAAAGAGATAAGTAAGTTTGATAACACATTTGTGTGCACAACCCTTATTTCGGTCTGGTAATTGATCGAGTAAGGGGTGTCACATTTGGTGGTATCAATTCTTTAATTTAGTAATTTCTTGTTGTCTAAGGGTTATGTATAAGTGCCATTAGTTTAGAAATTTACATCACATGATAATATGGTGTCGAGGCTTATAATCTATTCTTTTGCCTATAGCTTACAATGAGATTAAATACTCCTCATAGTGAGGAAGAGGTTAAGATCCATGCTCTAACCATGGTTGGGCAAAGAGCTAGCAGAGCTATGTCTACCTCTAGAAGTGATGCTAGGCAACCATCCTCAATTGCATAAGTACCACTAGTGTTCTTAAGAGAGATGTTAGATTTGCAGAGATAGGTTATAGGGTTACACATCCACCACCTTCGCTAGTTCAGTAGCCACCTCCATTGCAACAGGCTCTTCAGAAGTCCTCTCTTGAGAGAATCAAAAAGATGAGGGCCAAAGATTTTAAGGGAAGAGGTATTACAGATACAAGTACAATAGAGACTAATTAGACAAAACCACTAAAACCATGTTACAACTTAAGTGCACATTAGAAGAAAAAGTAATTTGTGCTACTTCCTTACTATAAGAAGAAGCATTCAAGTGGTGGAAAGTTCTAATAAAACATAATAGCAAGGCTAACTTGACATGGAATTACATCTTAGAGTAGTTCTAAAAAAAGTAAATTTTTAATCAGTACTTAGATGTTAGAAGACAAGAGTTTATTATCTTTAAGTAGGGATAAAGGTCGATACTTGAGTATGAGAAGGATTTCACCATGTTAAGTAGATATGCCAAGAACATGGTTCAGATAAAAGTTGATAAATGCAAATGGTTTGAGAAGGGGCTGAATGTAGAGATCAAGGCAAACATAGCTCCTATAAAGATTCGAGACTTCTCTGAGTTGGTATCAGCTTGCCTTATGGCAAAAAATGTACATAAGAAGAAAAGAGAATTCTACCAATAGAATAAGAGATCCAATGGTTAGGGATTAGCTAGTGTAGCCAATATTTAGATAAAAAGTTTAAAGGGACTCAGTCAGGAGAACCACAGTAGACCTAAAAGCAAAGTTAATCTCAGAGACAAGGATAGGGAACATAGAGCAAGTCAAGATAGCAACAGTCTCAGGTTGCTATTACTCTACTTACTATAGCTCATAGCAATTCATGGCCTAAGTGTCAGACCTACCATAAGATATATAAGGGGGAGTGTTGGGGATCGAGACTAAGAGTCTATTTTGTATGTAGTGCAATAGGCCATTTCATTAGGGATTGCTTGAAACCGTCTGAGGGTGGATAGGGATTTACACCTAAATTGATTAGAGGATAGAAAGGGGAACAAGGTGAGAAGACAATGAGTACTCAAGGAGGTAGGGCTGAGAGTAGAGCTCAGACTAGAGTGCCTGCCAGGCAATATGCCATCAGAGCTAGAGAGGAGACTGACTCACCTGATGTGATAACGAGTACCTTCATTCTCTTTGATTCTCGTATTTTAGCTTTAATTGATCTAGCGTTTACACACTCATATATATGCACTGCATGGGCACAAGATTAAGGGTTAGCATAAAAAAACCTTGACATAGAGATTATGGTTAGCAACCCTATAGGCCAGTAAATAGTTATGAATAAGGTCTACAAAGAATGTCCTTGATAGTACAAGGATATAAGTTTTTGGCCAATCTCATTGAGCTACCTTTCAATGAGTACAACTTGATTTTAGGCATGGATTGGTTATCCAAGTATCAAGCAATTATAGATTATGGCCAGAAGCAGATATCTCTCAAGGCTGAGGTGGAATGAAGATTATAGTGGTTAGTGAGAGAATGAATTATCTCACTAATATGATATTAGCTATTATAGCTAGGCAGATGTTAAGAAAGGGTTGTTAACAAAAGTGAGCCAAATGCTAGTGCTATACTAGTGGTGTCAGAATATGCAGATGTTTTTGCTCAGCAGTTACCCAGTTTGCCACCAAAATAGGAACTTGAGTTTAGTAAAGAGGTTTTACTTGGCATTGTTCCAGTATCTATAGCCTTATAATGAATGGCTCTTATAGAGTTAAATGAGTTAAAGGTTTAGTTGCAAGAGTTTCTTGATAAAGGTTTTATAAGACTGAGTGTATCAGCTTAAGAAGCACTAATTTTATTTGTTAAAAAGAATATGGTTCTCTTTGGTTATATGTGGACTACCGATAGTTAAAAAAAGTGACTATTAAGAACAAATATTGTCTACTAAGGATAAAAGATTTGTTTGATCAACTTAGAAGAGCTTGAGTATTTTCTAAGATCGATTTGAGGTTCGGTTATTACCAGTTAAAGATTAAAGAGGCTAATGTGGCCAAGACTGCTTTTAAGATGTGTTATGGCCATTATGAGTTTTTGGTAATGACATTTAGGCTTACTAATGCTTCTGTAGCCTTTTATAGATCTCATGAATTGAGTTTTTTTTACCTTTCTTGGATCATTTTATAGTGGTCTTCATAGATGATTTTTCGGTATACTCGAAGAGTAAGGAAGAACATAAACAACATTTGAGAATAGCAAGCCCAAATAGAATCCTAGTAAGATACAAGCTGTTATAGAATGGAAGCTATCTAGGAACACAATAGAGATAAGGAGTTTTCTTAGTTTGGTCGAATATTACAAATGGTTTGTTAAGGGTTTTTCCTTGATTGTAGCATCTATGACTCAGTTGTTATAGAAGGATGTGAAGTTTGTTTAGAATGATCGATATTAGAAGATTTTTGACAAGTCAAAAATCTAGTTGATAGAAGCTCCTATCCTTGTATAGCTGGTGTTGAGAAAGGACTTTACTATCTACGGTAATGCATTTCATAGGGAGTTAAGGTGTGTTCTGATGAAAAAGGCAAGGTTGTTACTTATGCCTTAAGATAGCTAATACTGCATAAAAAGAATTACCCTACTCATGACTTGGAGCTTGCAACAATTGTTTTTACTTTGAAAATTTAGAGACATTATCTTTATGGAGAAAAGTGTTATGTTTACATAAATCACAAAAGTTCGAAGTATCTTCCTACCCAGAAGGAGTTGAATTTAAGACTGAGTCGATGGATGTTATTAATGAAAGACTATGATTTCTTGATTAATTATCATCCAGGAAAATCTAATGTTATGGCAGATGCTCTTAGTAGGAAGTTTATGATAGCCATGGGATCTATGAATGTCAGATTACAACATATTGGTGCTGATGCTTTATTGGTAGAGTTATAAGTAAAGCCTATTTTGCTGCAATAAGTGAAAGATTTTTAGAAGGATAATCACAAGCTGATTAGTGGATTAGTGCCATTCAAGAGGTAAAGCCTATTGAGTATGAAATCAAGAGTGATGGTTATCTATACTACCATGATAGGATTTGTGTACCAAATATAGAAGAGCAGAGGAAGCAAATTTTACAGGAAGCTTATAGTGCTCCTTATGTTATGCATCCTAGTAGCACCAAGATGTATTAAGATCTAAAGTTGTCTCATTTGTGGCTAGGTACGAAGAGAGATATGTCAAAGTTCATCATTGAGTACCTCACCTTTTAGCAAGTGAAGGCTAAACATTAAGTTCCTTTTAGATTGCTCAACCCTATAGCAATTCCTAATTGGAATGGGATAGGGTCACAATGGACTTGTTGGTTGGTTTACCTATTATAAGGAGCAGGTGTGACTTAGTTAGGGTTATGGTAGATCAATTGACTAAGACTGTACATTTCATACTAGTCAGAATAGATTACTCTCTAGAGAAACTTACAGTATTGCACATCAATGAGATAGTTAAATTACGTGAAGTGCCTATTTTTATCATATCAGATTGAGACTCGAGGTCTAGTTTAAGGTTCTAGAAGAAGCTTTATAATGCCTTAGGCACTGGATTGAGTTTTAGTACAGCATTTCATCCTCAAATTAATGGTCAATCAGAAAGAGTCATTCAGGTAACCATTAGTACTTGAGTGATTTTTAGGCTAAGTCATTTGTGTGATGTTCATGATAAGTGTATTTGTTAGGTGCTTAAGGATATGCTAAGAAGTTATGCTATAGAGTTCAAAGGCAACTAAGATTGTTATCTCTCTTTAGCTGAGTTTATTTATAACAACAGTTTCCAAGTAAGCTTAGGAATGGCTCCTTATGAAGCTTTTTATGGAAGGAAGTGCAGAACTCCTTTATGTTAGAATGAGTTGAGTGAGACCAAGTTAACGGGGCTAGATCTAATTAAGGATGCTAAAGAGAATGTGAAAATTATTAAAGATAGATTGAAAGTAGCTTTAGATAGACAGAAGTCCTATGCTGATATGAAGAGGAAGGATATTCAGTACGAAGTGGGAGATAAGGTGTTTCTAAAAGTTTCACCTTGGAAGAAGGTTCTATGGTTTGGAAAGAAAGGAAAGATAAATATAAGGTTTATTGGCCCATAAGAAGTGATAAAATATGTTAGACCAGTAGCTTACGGACTAGCTTTGCCTCCTGAGCTTCAGTAGATACATGATGTATTTCATGTGTCTATGCTTTAGAAGTACATATAAGATCCTTCACACATGCTATCCATTGAAGAAGTAGAGATTAGACTAGACTTCTTTTATGAAGAGGAACCTAGGAGAATTTTGGCAATAGAAGTGAAGAAATAAAGATTTTGGCAACAGAAGTAAAGAAACAAAGGAACAAGATTATGCCACTCATGAAAGTACTCTAAAGACACTTTGGCATAGAAGAAGCTACCAGGGAGATAGAAGCTCAGATGAGAGAGCAATATCCACAGCTATTTGAGCTAGGTAATTTCAGGATGAAATTTCTTTTAAGAGGGAAAGAAATATAATGCCCGAAAAATCCCAATGTCATTAATAGTACTACTTGGGACGTGAATAATACTTTCCCGAGGTCGAGAGTACTAATCCTACTAAATGGAAGTATTAATCATAACATAATTTTGGGTAAAATTTGAAGTTAAAATGAAGTTATTTAGGTGGTTAAAAATGACGGTTAATTTTTTACAGTAATGCCACGTGAATAGTGACCTAGTTTTAATTGAACTGTAAAAATATTAAAAAGTTGCTCAGAAAATTTTGAGATTAGCACAACCTGATACTCAAATATTCCAAATAGTCCTTTGGTAATGGAATTCAAATTTTTGGAGTTCAGGAAGTATTTTTACTAAATCAAAAAAAATAAAATAATGGCATTTCATTTGATTTTTCTTATTTTTGCTTCGATTTTTAGAGGGTTATGAGACATTAAATTATAGGATTTTAAGTGAGATTAATTGAGGCTAATTGAGGGTAATTGGAGTGGAAATAAGAAAGGAAAATTTGAGGGATTTAAGAGGAAATTTGCCCATACTATAAATAGGTCAAAATAGGTTTATTTGGTCAAATGTGGAACAGTGTCGTTTTTCCTCTTTCACCTCTAATTGCCGACACACTCCTCCTCTATGGAAGAGTAATTTTTCTTCCTTCCATCCTTCAAACCTCTCTAATCTCTCACACCTAACCAAAGCCTCTAAGCTTCTATGACTCCTAGAAGTTAGTAGAAATGAGAAATTATGGAAAAGCTAAAAGATTTGCTTAGAATTAAGTCTTGATAAATAGTAATCATTTTTTGTTCGGGTAAGTTTTTTTGAGTTTTGATATTTTTCCCATGTTCTATAGGTGCCTAAGAGTTTATCTGTATGGTTGGATTTAATTTTTTAATTGTATTTGCTTTTATACGATTTTTACAAAATTGAATCTATAATTGGCAGTTGACTTGAGCGAGAATTGGAAGGATAAAGGCAAGGCAAAGGCCTGAGTGTGATTGTAATCACTAGTTGAACTCATTGTAAGTGAAATTTTGGAAATTTAATATGTGTGTATGTTTATGTGCATTTTTGTATGTATGTAATGAATATGGAAGTATGACATTTTAGCATTTATGAGTGATTATGTGTGTTAGTGATGTTAGGAGTGAGGTTTATGATGGAAATAAATGCATGAATTATATTGAATTAATTGTGTTAGAGTGTTGGTAGTTAGGGCTAAAAATGCCCAAGATAGGCTTAAGCATTTGTATGTTGATAATGCATGTAAGTTATCCATTTACATAATTCAAGTGATTTTTGTTAAATGCACATGATGTGTGATGTTAATGAAGCATGAATGTATATGGAAGTGTTGAGATGCTATAATGGTCGAATGATGTCAAGTCTTAGAATGCACATGGCATTTTGATAATGGTCATATATTGGCATATTGCACCTAAATTCTCATGTAGAAGCATCATGTATTATGTTAGTGCTTTAAACTTGAAAAATGGATGTAATGGTGCGTGTAGGTGTAGTATTGTTGAATGTCCTACACCATAGATGTATGTGAGTGTGTGGATAATATACATGCTCAAGTGAAAGTATTAATACCAATGTATTCATGGTAATGGTTATGTGACTTATTTTGAATGTGATAAATGCTATGAGAGACACATTATGGCCGAATCATGCTAAAGCCATAAGATGTCAATTTTTGTTGGAATATATGCCTTATATAGAACACTTGCATTATGGAAGGATGGATATAGGCATGAAATTGTTGATGTCCTAATTGGTTAAAGATTATGCTATATTATATGTGTATGGTCAGGATGAGAATAATGGATATTTTTTCTTGGTTAGTCATTTGTTAGCCTAACCACCTTGTTGCATTTAGTTAAGCAATTTAAATCGATTAAATAAGAATTTAAAATATGGTGATTGGCCCATGCTAATTAACAACCTAGATTAGATAGTTTGACCAATTAACTAGGGGTATAGAAGTTGCTAGGACACTTCTATATCTTTTTAATAACCTTTGGGTCCAGTAATGACCTATGGGTCAAGATTATGACCATTTGGTCCGAAAATTACTTTAAAGTTCAAAATGATTTTTGAGTTCGAGAATGACCTTCAAGTTTGGTATGTGGGCCTTGGTGGTCCACATGGCCTTAATGGCCCAGTGTCCCTATTATCCAGTATATATAAGTGTTTTCCTAAATATGGGCATTAATTTACATAAAGAACTAATTTGTTAATGATTGTAACATTTAGTTATGTTGTTATTATTTATGAAGTTGATGCATGCTTATGTGAT
>CANXYI010755679.1:0-10454 GCA_948208565.1 Hura crepitans | reverse complement strand
ACTATCCTTTATAGTGGCCCACTTTTAAGACTAGGTAGCTGCATTTACCTCACTTGATAGCAAGGATTAGTCTATAGACCTCCCAATACTAAATTGGAAGATAGTAGGGATCAGTCTGCAGATCTCCTAATATCTATAAATGGGATAGCAGGGATCAACCCCATGGGCCCCCTAAATACCTCGAGTCATATCAACACACCATAGGTAGATAGTAGGGATCAACCCCATGGGACCTCCCAATATCTACAGACAACAAGTGGGTAGTAGGGATCAGCCCAGATGGACCTCCCAATACCTGAGTGTGCAGGGCTCATCTCAGAACCTTAGTGACTACACTTGTCACATCTAACATACAATAGTGGCCCCAAAAGGACCAAACTGCCTAGCAATTGCTAACTCCCTAGTTGACCGGTCAACCTATCCAATGAGTGTCTAACTGATGGGCCAATTACTAAATGAGACTGTTTTTCTTAACATTATTGATTCTTAAGTCCATTATATCCCTAAGTGACATGCCATGTCATATTGCACACACAATGACACCTTTTTGCCTATCGTCAAAAAGTTACTATTCATATAGTCATTTTATGAAATTGGCACTATTCGTTTAGTCAATTCTAAAGTTCATGCCTTTCTAAATCCAACCAATACCAACTCCAATTTTCATCATTCCTTCACATATTCATTCATAAGCCATATTCACACCATAAAGTACACAATCATGCTATTTTACAAGTCATTACATACTTATACAATCAAGCCACCATTTCACCATATTTTCTTAACAAACATGTTACTATTATTAGCCATCCTTAATTATGGTTTATACACTCCATATACTTGTCATTTTCTCACCTAATGTGCCATATACATGCTCCCACATACCATATCACATTACATCCCCCATTCAGCCAAGACATGCACATTCACATACACATGAATTTCTTCCCAATCTATCATGCCAAACTAATATTTTAAGGCCATTAACATTACAATAACACCAATTCACATTATTACTATGCATAACACCATGAACATACACTTTTATATAACACAAATGCACCATTTCCTAACAAACACATAGACATACTAAATTTTAGTCTATTCCACATACCTAGGGTGTGAAAACACCCTTTTTTCCCACCACTTGGATGCTTGTAAGCTTGGTCTCCTTCAATGGTATCCTTAGCACCTAAACATACATAATTCATCCTTAGAAAAATTCTCAAAAATTCTCTATAGCTCCAAATGGAAATATAAAACCATGGTTATCCTTAGAATACCTTAATCTACCTAGACCAAAAATAAAAAAAATGGGTTAAAGACACTTACTCAAGAAAAGTTACTATTCACTCAAGTGAGAAATCTCCCAATCTAAGCTCTTTTTCTCAATTCTATCAGAAGATTTAGAATTTAGGGACGATGGAAGCAAGGATCCATATAAATTTTATGGGTTTTAGTAGAGAGAGGAGAGAGAAAAGTGAAGAAAAAGAATGGCAGAGGAGAAAGAGTGGCATAGACTTTGTAGGGTTTAAAGGAGGAAGATGACTAGTTGGCACATGTGAACCATGCACAGGTTAACCCCTTATATAGGGATAGGTGGATGGCCTTGATCGCGACACGTGGTGATCTAATGGCTCATATTCGCCCTATGCCTTTTTAAACTTCAAAAATTCATAAAAAATTCTCTAGACCTCCAAAAATACTCATTTTAGTTTTAAAAATTCTCGATTAGGGTCACTAAGGCTCGTGTAAAATTTCAAGTCAAAATTCCATAATTGACTTTTTAACACTATTCATCTGCCATTATAAAATATTTCGAAAAAATATCAAACGATCTCAAAAATTTAAAATTCCTTCTCTATCATACTCATTAGAATTTTTGAGGTTAAGAGTATGATATTTTTGAGTCTGTCTGAGCATATCTCAGGGTTGTCTCGGCACATACTAATTTTATCCCTCATACACTAGTTCTCAACCCGAAATGATTTATTGGTTTTGCTAAATTTTTAAATTTATTCATTTTACCCATTTTCAGGCCCATCAAAGTTTTATGACCAATACGCCCCTTTTCGGCTTCGTGCCAATGCCCAACACTACAGGGAACATCATTTAGGCCTAGAAAGGTATTGTTCATAAAACCTTGACTTACAAGCGTTACATTTCCTTTATGTCTCGTGTTGCTCATTTTCACCTCTATTTCTCTTCACCACAGTCATTCTTATGTCCCTTCATTTTGCCATTATGCAACCTTATTCCTATCCATTCTTTCTTTTATTACCATCCAAGCAACAGTAGCTCAAAGTTCCTTATATGGGTGCTGTAACTAAAATTTGAAATTGTTGTAAAAAATAAAATTACGTAGTAATAGCAATTTCATGTTGTTGCTTACCCTCTCTCAATAGCAGTACTCTACTATATCACCACTAGCAATACAACCCTTTTACACCATGAACACATATATACATAGAACAATTGCAGATAAATTTTATGATATCAAGCCATTCCCACTAATTCCAACACATGTAAAACAACTTCATTTGATCTCTATAAATCACAAATTGAAAAGATAAGGTATTCGTACTTGAACCATAACCTAGAATCAAATCCTCTTCTATAGGAGCTTGTAACTCAATTTCTAAGTTCTTCTTTTTAAATTTCTAATTGTTCTTTAGCTATAATTTAGCTTCGTTTATTCAGGACAATTATAGGAACTTTAAATAGAAATTAAAAGAAAAATTTTAGCTTAATTTTTATTGTTTTCAAGAAGAAACTCGGTCTGATATCTACAATTTCTATTTGCAGCAATTAGAGTTCCAACATCCCATGTAATTTGCTTCAAATTCTCTACCTTCTATTTAGAAGAACCTGTTGTTACTTGTGCTTTCACAACACCTCAACTGGTTTCTACCCTTAACCTAACTAATCTTCTTTCTTGAATATCCTATAATCAAATTCTTTCTTTTTCAAATGCTAAGAAATGAATTGAAGCATTATCCTCATGCTGCCATGTTCATTTTCTTTAATTCCTCATCTTCTTTCATCTATTCAACCCTCTCTTATATTTCTTATCCATTCTCTCTTTTTTTTCTTTTCCTGATTTTTATGTCTTAAAACTCGAAGCAACCCTTTCTTTTTTCTTTCTTTTTTTTCTTACCTTTTTTGTTACTACCATCAATTGCCCAACCAAAATATATTAATCCATCTATTTTACCTAGTTTTTAGTTATACCCTCGTCTTTTCCCCCCTTTCATTCCTTATTTGATTTTTATAAAATTTTCTTGATCTCTAAAAATACAAATTCCTATTTTATTACACTCCTAAGAACTTTTAAGCATTAGCTTGTGTAACTTTTGGGTTAATTTGAGCAAAAATGCCAAATTTTTCATTTAGCCCAAGCTAGTTCACTATTCATTCAAACTGCCGTAAAAACTTCACTTTTGGTTTTTAGTCCACTAAATAACTTTATTTCCTTTTCAAATTTTTCCCATAAACATTTCATAAATAATACTTCTATCTAGTTGAATTAGTGTAACCTGGATCTCGAGAAAGACTATTACATCCCAAGAAGTACTATTCATAAACCCAAAAATTTTTAGTTGTTACATTTCTTCCTGTCTTAAAAGAATTTCATTCATAAAATTCCTTATAGTCTTATATGGACTTTACTAAAAAAAGTCTTTTTCATCATAATGGTATATAACTTCCATTTCATGGTTCCTTGTAGACTCAATGTTATGTTAAAGAACTTGTTTAACCTTTATATAACATTACCATAAGAAAACCAAACCATATACTTTCTCTTTGAAGGATCATTACATATCATTTCGCATCATTTATTTCTCTCATATAGGACTTCACCACTAATTTACATAAATATCTTAAAATTCGATATTTCTTCTATAACTTTATCAATATGAACATTTATCATGTATATTATATTTCACTTAAATTTTATGAGCAAATTCTCAACTTTTAAGAAGTTTTTGAATTCTGTCTTCTATATTAATAATCTATTTTAATACCTTTCTGAACTATTTGTATCTATCTTGGTGCTAATAAGTGTTGAGAAGTTACCACTTCTTTACTTACTATCCTGACCACTATACCTCTATCATATAACTTTTTTATTATTTTAGTAATTGTATACATCCCATCCATGTTAGTTAGCAATATCTATAATCACTTCAATCTCATTACTTTACTTATACAATTGAAATGTAAAACTTATATACTTTATAAAATATTTCTTATAGCTGTATCACTAATTCATAAATCTCATATTCAAGTAGGTACTAGTCATAAGAATTTAAAATAGTCACCACACTTTAAACTTTCCTTATCAACCTTTATAACTTAATCCATACAGAATAAGCTCCAAAAGAGTCTTTCCATAGTCTTTAGTATCATTGTGTTAGCCATATACTTCAACTAATGCATCTTAAAGCACTTCTTATAAATTCCTAGTTCTATATGGGCCAATAATCAATATGCAGATGTATGCTTATGCCAATGTTTTATGTAATAAAATGATAATGATAGAATGAATGTGTATTTCATGTATGATATGATGTCTATATATGTATAATACATAAGCCCTCCCTATATGCAAATGTAAATATTATAATAATAACACAACCCATATAAACAGGAAGTTGGCATATACTTTAATAATTAGCTTCTTCAAATCTTTTTCATTAGACCTTATTAAAAGATTACTATCACATACCCCTATACCACTCTAAGGTCATATAAAACTTCAATGAACTTTTATCCTTAAGGATCACAACCAAACATGAACCAATTCCTGTAGCCGCTGACTCATTTCTATATCTTATACTTAACATCTAACACTAATAGAAACTTAAGTCTCAACCATAATTTAGACACAACAAAGGGAGATTGGCATTAAAATTATAGACTCTAACCCTTTAAAATATTTAAACCTAGCCTAGCACAAAAATAACTAAACCCTAGCTATGGTAGCATTAATTGTAACATCCCTTACCCTACTTTCAGGAGAGAATCCAATAAGAGTGTGTTACAAACCTAACACTAGCTATTAGGACTTCACTTCTAAATAATTAAATCACAAATATTTTTGTTTGTGGTAAAAGAAAAGCTTTCACCATTAAAAGAAAATCCTTATTTCTAAGCGAGAATATGTGACTTTATGAGTAAAAGCAATTTTATATGCATAAAAAAATGTTCTTAAATGTACGTTGTGCTGAGATTCTAATAGCATAATAGCTATCGAAAGCATAACAAAAATTTTTTTTTCTAAAACCTATAATGAAGTCAAAAGTATATATATGAATTTCTATCATTGTCCTCATTATCACAATCTTATATGCAACCTTTTATAAAGGCATAATACATAATAGCCATAATAATATAATTTCTTTCTTTAAATAAGCAATAAATATCAAAAGTCCTATTCCATAACATAATATAGTTCTTCATATAGATAAACAATTCATCTGTAACAAATTTAAAATATTCAAATTACATAAAATATAAAATATAAATACAAGGATCTCATTATTTACATCACAAAGAATGTAAGCAAAGCAAAATAAAAGACTAAGCATAACCTATCTTCTTAAACTTTTAGAATTTGATGTAGCTTTAGATGTCTCCCTTAACTATACTAAAACCACTACCTATGCAAGGTAAATACCAATGTGTTAAGGACAAAATCTTAGTGGTGTAGCCTCTATGTATAGTCATAAAATTATACCAATAATACACGTAATAACATAATAAAATAGGATACAAATTGCATATGAGATTACTTCATTCAAATTCATAGTGGTATTACCTTTACTTACAGAAATCACAGAGATAAAAAAATAATATAAAGTTAAGTTCTATTAGTTATATGTCATTTCAAATAATGTCTAACATCCATGCAAGTATCATGACTAAAAAGCATACAATATCATGAATAATACCATTTATCCATTCATTTAATTACTATTACTTCATCTTAATAACCTCTTTTTACTTGTCCATACTTAATAGACAAATATCCCAATATTGGATAATGGCACTTTATGGGCCACAATAGCCATATATGGGATAAAAATTGAATCTAGGACCATAAAGGTCATCTACTAGATTATAACGATCATATGCTTAACCCAAAGGTCATATGTTAGACCATAAAGTCATGTGTCGAACCCTAAGGTCATATACTGGCCCAAAAAGGTACTATGCTAAGCTCAAAGTTCATATACTGGACCACAAAGGTCTTATACAGGATATAAAGGTCATATACTAGACCATAAAGATCTTATGTCAAACCTCAAGGTTATATACTATACCATAAAGGTTTTATACCAGACTTAAAGTTCATATAAGCACTAAAGTACCCTGGCAGCTGCTAGTCTCCCTAGTTGATTGGCTAACCTATATGAACTAGGTTGCCTACATTCATATAGGCCTTTCCTTTATTTGATTATGTTTAATTATTTTACATACCATTTACATTATGCTTTATGTATGCATGTCATGAATTTCATAGCATTAACATCATATGGTTACTACTTTTTCAAAACTCCATCATAGTTTATCATCCTTAATATATAAGCCATTTTGAACAACTCATCATCATGGGGAAAATTAATTTCATCATAATTGTTTAATTACTTAGTTTTAACAATATCCTATACTTAGGAACATGTGTCAAATTTGACATTTATAAGAATTATGTTACATAATGCATCTTAACTCACTTTTGACATATATCATATAACTTTTATGCCTTTTATTTATTCATGATCCTATAGAACACACTATTTAATTTATAGGATGCTTAAGTTCTTAAACATACATAATGCACATATACTACTTATGACATCTCCAATTAACAATTTGCACTACATAACTTTTGAACAATTGGTAATTTCGGTTCAAGACTCATATACCATAACTCTTTTACTCACCATAGTTCATTCAAGTATTAAATTTTAGGTATATAATCACATAATTATAACTTTTACCCATTTTATTACTTACATATACATAACCTCATCATATTTATGGAAATTCATAAAATTTCATCAAATAATTACATTTGATCATTAAACTCCATATACCTAAATCATTTGGCCATTACATGAAAACATACCTCACTTAATTTTAAATCCACATATTATCATGTTTGAGTGTTCATGCTTCATTTAATCTAGTGTACATGCCATATATACATTATTATACATTAATAAAACCTACCACACATAGTACACATGCACATAAACATTTATATATCTTTACACATTTCATGCTTTATGTCACATATATCATGCAAGCAAATCAAATACATGTACCTTTCATTTTCATGCATTACACATGCCATAAAATTTCCATTCCCTAACTTACATTTTATATTATTTAGGGTTCAAATTCTCTATTTACAAATCGACATTGTTATAAATATTTAAATCCTAAAATTTTAAAGAATGCATGTCTTTACCTATACCTGTACAAACTTCAGCTTATAGTGTATATACCAATTCCATAATAATATTCTATTACCCACTTTATATGTATACATGTAATTGTGTGTGTATATTATTGAAACATTTAAATTATATACTTTATAAGATAGGTAGTATTTCACATATTAACTATATAACAACCTCTACTTAATCCTTGAAAAAAAAATAAATTAAGATTTATTACAAACTAAAGCCACTATTAGACTTCATTTTAAAATAACACCACATGTTTAAATAATTAAAGATAACAAATTTTGTTCATTAGAAATAAGGAAAAACTTTCAGTTTATAAGAAAATCCATTCTTTCAAAATGGATATTTGAAAACAAAAAGTAAAAAAAGGCCTTTTTATGTAAGTTTAAAACTAAATCTCATATCATATAAATATTTGAAATTCTGGAAGCATAACAGCTATTCGAAGACATAAACAAAAATTTAAAACCTATAGAAGAATCACAATTATCCTTACACCCTTACACACCCCCCTTGAATTTCCTTGATCATGGTATTAACAAGATGGGACATTGTTAATGCGAATAGATCAGCACATGTTATGCTTCTTGATTGGACCAAGCAGTAGTTCTCACAAGCTATAATTAGAGGGATGCTTGAAGTTAACATGTGCATACTTACTTGGGAAGTAAGTACATCTGAGACCCACCATGAGATCTTCACATAGATACTTAATCTATGTCACTAAAAGTATCTCATTATATTAGTGGTGCAAGTATCCTTAAACATGAGATCACTAACTAAAATATGGAGTGACATACTTTGACTCCAAAGCTTTTACTTCAAACAAAAAGTATATATAGTGAGGTGCTTTGGTATGGCATGACATATTTGAATACAGGGTAGTAATCATTAAATGATTCACCACCATAAATTATTGTAGGGAGTTTGTCTCATTATTCTAATGAGTAATCTTTATTCAGGAATCTTTGGCCAAAGTAAGATGCCATGTGTGAATAGGATTCACAAAAGGCATTTTTAGAATAAAGGTTAAACTATAAGAACAATATTTCCATGGCTTAATTAGACATTAGTTAAGCTTCAAGCTAACACAAGTCCATTCTCTAAACTGGATGGGATAAAAGATGGTGAAAGGAGTTTATTACACCATAACTATTTATATAAGGGTTAAGTCAAACCACTTGACATTTGTGGCACTTGGGGAGTCTTGATGTTTGGCTAGACACTATTTTAAAATTGTATATAAGTGGATACTTGATTGGGAATCAATTATTAAACCAATTAGATTAGACCATAAGAATCCCAGTTAGACTAGGACTCTTGTCCATCGTGTACTACAAATTTGATTTGCAAACCTATAGGGTCACACAATGATAAGAGCAAATTAATGAGGTAAAACTACAAAGTATTTAATGATATGGGTTATCAGTAAATAAGAAGAAATAAAATGAGAAAGCTTATTAGGCTTAGAGCCCAAGAGAAAAGCTCAAAATATGAATTGAGTGTTAATTAAATGTTTTAAGTGACTGGGTCAAAATTAGGTCTTTAATTAATTAATTCAAAGCCCATTTTTGTTTAGTTTTTTAGGGATTTAAGGGCTAGAAATTTTGACCTAAGGATGAATAAAAAAGGTATAAAAACCCTTATGAAGTCATTTACAAAATGAGAGCCTCAACATAAAGAATAGTTCTCTATCGTTGCCATAAATTTACCTTCTTTTGAGCCTTCTCTTTCTTATTTCTTCTTAAAGTTTATTTCTTACTAACACCTAGAAATAAAATTCACTTGTACACCTCTTAAAGAATTTCATTGAATTTGTTACTAGTGTGGATACCTTGGAGGTGTTCTTGAGAGGATCACTATAGTTTGCGATAACCCGGTGAGAATAAAAGCTGCAAATTGGAATTGAGTGGAGAATTTATCGTAAATTTCTATTCTATAGTTTTTTTAACTTTTGTTTTTCAATTTTTTGATATTTCATCCTTTTTTGGGGTTCATGGATATTTAATTTCTACTACGCATGAGTCCATGGGAACCAACAATGGTATCAAAGTCTAGTTCAATGGAAAAGTTGAAAACTATCACAGTTTGTTGGTATCTTGCGGTTAAACTTTAAAATTTTGGTTTGAATTTTTGTATGCATTTTTTTTAGTTTTATTCCTTTTCTAATAGTTAGATATGAATTAAAGCTGATTGCAAATAATTTTGTTTCTAACTTTGTGAATTTTTGTGATTTTTATGCTTAAATGAACTGAAATTGTGAAAATTTATTGTGTTAATCGACTAGAATAGTTTTGTTTGGTTTAATTAGTTATTTAATTAGTTTTAGCCTAAATTTTATTTTTAAGTTAAAGTTTAAATATGAGGCTAATGAATAAAATTAAATTTTATTTTATAATTAAAATAATTAATTGAACAGTAAACTCGAATTTTGATAGTATCTATCGACTAGTTTTGGAAAATTTTGTTCAATATGATTTTTTAAAGTTTTCTACCCCAAATTATTCTTTTGATGTGCCTAACAAACTAGAATTTAATTTTGGAGTTGGCCAATAAAATTGGATTTTATTTGGTAATTTAAAAAAATCATTGGACACAATTCTCAAACTATTTTTACACTGCAGAAAATGACTAAATTAGGGCAAATTTTTTCAAATGATTTCTTTTAATATTTCAGCCTAAAATTATTTTTATAAGTTCTTTAAGGATTGAAAAATAATTATGAAGCTAATGAATAAAATTAGATTTTATTTGATAATTAAAAGAATTATTTGAAAATAATTTTGGTTATTAACCACTTTTATAAAACTAATTAAGGTTTTATTAATGGTGACAAATTTTGATTTTGCTTCTTTTCAATTTCAAACCTATTTGTTCATAATTATTGGATAATTATAAAGTTAATTCGAATATTTTGAATGCCTAAAACTGATTGCATATGAATTGACTTCATAGTTTTGTAGCAGTTGTATGAACATA
>CANXYI010755630.1:0-10243 GCA_948208565.1 Hura crepitans | reverse complement strand
GGATTAAGAACTACTAAACAGTAATATAAAATAAGGTTGTGACGAGACAGTCTTGAGATGTGGCTAGATGGACCCGAAAATACCATACCCTAAACCTTAAAAAATTCCAATCTACTTAGTGCTGAAGGAATTTTAATTTTTTGAGATCATTTAATATTTATTTAGAATATTTTATTTTAGCAGATGAATAGTAATTATAGTTACCGATGGAATTTTGACTTGAAATTTTTTAAGTCTCTTAATGGCACTAATCGAGAATTTTTAAAACTAAAATGGCTATTTTTGGAGGTCAAGAGAAATTATTATGTGTTTTTGAAACTCAAATGAAAATTAAGAGAAAATGGATTGTTAAATCACCACGTGTCGTGATCTGGGCCATCCACTTCACCCCATATAAAAGGCCTTACACATGTAAAGGACTCACATGGGTAAAACTCATCTTCCTCCTCCTAAACCCACACAAGCTGATGCCATTCTAAAGGCTCCTCTCCCACTATTTCTTCTTTCTCTCTCTTCTCATACACCACTAAAATTGATGAATTTTATATGCTTTTAACCCCTCATGACCCATAAATGCTAAATCAAGTGGAAATTTCACCATATCTTTCTTGGATGGAGAGAAATTCACTTGAGGTCAATAGTGATAAATTTGGGTGTAAGTGACCTAATTCCATTTTTTATTTTTATTTTAGGTAGCTGAGTAATTTTAAGAAATTCCATTATTTTAGATTTTTATTTAGAGTTATTTAGAATTTTTAAGAATTTTTTTAAGGAAACATTTAGTTATGTTAGGTTAAAGAGAAGGTGTTGGAGGAGAATAGCATTAAAGACCTTAAAGTGTTAGAGAAAGGGGTGTTTCCACACCCTAGATATGTGGACATGACTCAATTGATGCATGCCATGTTGCTTTGCATGATGTTGTATGTGACTATGTTTATGGAAATGGTAAAACTTAGGTTTAGGCTTGTAATTGATGTAAATGGATGGTATAATTATGTTAATAGCATGAAAATAACCTTGTATGCATGATTTGGGTGAGAGAAACCAAGTGTAAGTGTGTGCTATATGTGGCTAAAACATATGCATCTATGTGATGTCATGTGTATGGCATTGACATGGAAATAAGATGGAAAAATCAAGCTAGGAATGTGAACAAAGATAACAAGATGCATTGATTGGTAGTTTAAGAAATTGTGATCTAAATTAATGTGTAATGGTGATATTGAGTATGGCATGTGAAAATGGTGATTACATGCATACAAATAATGGCATAATATTAATGAATGAACTCATGAGGATATTGAGAGATATTAGGTGGAGAAATAAGGAATGCACAGTTGGTATGAATAGGTATATGGAAAACATGATTTTGAGAAATAACCAAAAGAATAGTAACTTAAGGAAAAATGACCAAATGAATAGTGATTTGATGAAAAATGACCTAAATTGGAAAAAAGTGCATAAATGTACTTTAAATAAAAATATGAGTTATTAGCGACATGACATAAGATGAAAAAAGAGTAATAACTGAATAATTGAATAATGAATAGTGAATTAGCCCATCAGTTAGACACCCACTAGATCGATTGACTGATCAACTATGGAATTAGCAGTTACTAAGCACATTGGTCCTTCTAAGGCCACTGTTGTTTGATAAGATGGTAGGTGTAGCTGTCGAGTTTCTAAGGTAAAACCTTGCACACTCGAGTATTAGGAGGTCTATCTAGGCTAATCGCTACTACCTATTGGCTTCATGTGGATATTGAGAGGTCCCATGAGGCTGATCCCTATAATCCACTAGTGTTGTATCGGAGATGCTATTTTAGGGTATTAGGAGGTCCCATGAGGCTGATCCCTATTATCCCACTTGCAGATACTGGGATGTCTCACAGGGCTAATCCCTGCTATTTGATAATCTAGTATTGAGAGGTTTTAGTGAATTAATCCCTACTATTAGACTAGGTAGGTACAGCTATCGAGGCCTAAAATATAGGCCACTACATAGCATATCTCTCGTTATCCGGTGTCTTAAAGTGTAATCTATCTATCATTGGCCTAAATGATATTATATCTAAATAAATAAGATGATATATGATTAATAGTAATGGCAACTAAATATAAAATGTGGACATTAATAATTAAGTTGACCAAATAGAATACGAACTACTTACTTACATGACAAGGCACTATAAGATATAACACATAGCTAGTAATTAACATGAGAACTCTGCATGCAAATAATCATAATGCCTATTTAAATACACATATGACCTTATACGTGTGATCATACTTGTGACATACATTTATTGTTTCAAATCCACCGTTGAGTGTATACTCAGTGTGTCAGTGTTCTGATGTGCAGGTCTTAGATAGGGTTAGCTATTCAACTTCATCCAGTATGGTGTAGCTACTGCAGAGTTCTTTTGGTATATATCTTTGTAATTTAATAATTATTAGTAGGAATACACTCATGTAAATTGGTAGTTTAGAAATAGACAATTGATGCATATTTTGGATATATATATAGATGCCTATATATAAAACTGCATGATCTATGTAAACCTAAACCTATGATGAAAATATATGCCTATTTAGCTATTTGGAAACTATGGGTCTTAGACCCTATGATTGTTGTGTGGTTGTGGTTGATGCTGATCTGGAGGACTAGAAGGTCTAGGAGTTGGATTTACTATTATAATCATTATAAAATTATTTTTATGCAAGGAAAATTTTTGGTTTTTCACTCAAGTAACTGTTACACTACCCAAGATTTTGTAAATTTGATAATAGACATAAAATTAGAGTTTTATCACACTAAAACAGGCATTGGTAGAAGTTTGTACAGTAATAACCACTAATCAGTTAAGACTAGATAATAATATGAAAAAAGTCATAAGTGTTATACAAATGAACCTTAAGGTAATATAAGGATAGGAGACATAAGGTAATTAGCACTCTTTTGTCAATTTCCTTTAGAAATGGGCATGGGGTGTTACAACTCACCCCACCACCTACTTATTTTCCCTTCTTCCTCCTCCCTTTGTCCTAATGCCATTTTTAGCTAACATCTACCATTTTTGCTTTCTTGTAAGCTTTTCTCTTACTAATTGCCACTAAAAATTAGGTTAAACTGTTAAGAATTATATTATGAAGGAATTAGGAGCCATAGGAGTTCCTAAGGCTTAAAGAAATTCAAAGTGTCTGCAAGTGTACATCAAAGGAGACTAAGAGGCAACTTTCTTTATGTGTAAGTGATTTCAATTTATTTCTTATAAGATTTCATAATTCTAAGAATGCCTATATGCTTGGAATTTTATTTGGACTTGTGTGATTTTTTAAGGATTTTTGAATGGAAAGTGGTGTGTTTGGGAGTGAAAGCAAGTTGTAGGGAAAGTAAGCCTCTTTTTAGCTTAAAGTGAATAATAAGCTTCCTTTTATAGCATGGTATGTGAATTTATGACATTCAAAGCATGGATGATGAAATTCTTATGTAATAGGCTTTATAACTTTGTATGGAAATGGTGGAAAATGTGGCTAATATGTGTGAGTTGATGAATTACGCATGTACTTGTGTTCATGATATGTGGAATGTATGCTTGGAATTATAATTTGGTGAAAAGCATGCAATGAGGGCTTAGTCCTCTTTTTGTAAAGAGGTATATGTAGGCTTGTGTGTTTATATGGCTTGCTAAGGTGTTTTTGGTAAAGGTTCTAAGGTTTTTAATATGTATGATGTATGAATTATACTTGTATGTAGTGAAATTAGGAGAGGTATAATTGGGCCTTAGTATAGCTAAAAGGGTTAGTTAGCATGTAAGCTTGATGTGTGAAGAGTTACCATGGCAACTTGTGTGGGAATTGGCATGTTAGTGATGAAATTTTAGGTATAAGCGATGGAATGTATAAACAAGGCTTGTATGTGTGTGTACTAGGTGTGGCTAAGGCATTTCAAAGGTGTAAAATGGCCTAGTTTGCATGGAAATGGCATTATATGTGTATAAGCATACTTGAGTGATGTTAAAATATGTATATGTGTTCTTGAATGTGATTACAAGCATGTGTATGATAATTTAGGGACATTGGCTGAGAGGTATGCAAGGCTAAATGGCATGAAAATGAGGTAAGGCATAATATATATATATGTGTGATATGCCATGACATATTTGGCATGGATTTTGAAATGCTTATATGGCATGACCTAGGTGAATATGCATGAGTAGGAAGGCATGAAATGAATATAGTTTGGGATACCTTTTAAAGTTAAAAAATGGTGAAAAATAAATTTTAATTTGGCTTGTGATGACTTAGTAAAAGTAACCTTAAATTAAACCACTTTGTAATGTTTATGCAACATGGTATGGAAGCCACTTTTATGGTAATTTGAGATGTACTTTTGAGATTGGCTTTAGGCCTATGAAAGTGTATGGTAATGAGTGTAATTGGCATTGGAAAATGGCTTGAAAAGAACCTAAAATGGCCACTGCAAAATTGTAAATTAACCTATAACTATCTCGTAAAAATGAATTTTGGGATTATGTTTAAAATGATTGCTTAGCACATGTATAAATGAGCCAAACTAATGAACTAAGGTAGACTTAACATGCCTTTAATTATTCCTAAGATAGTGCCTCAAAATATTTAAAAAATTTGACTCGTAATTGTCCTATAGGGCTAAAAATGACCTGTAACTATCCAAGTCAAAAATCTACTATCTAATAAAAATTATAACTATATATTTTTCAACTTTGAATATTATAAAAAGATTATCAGTAAAGAAACAATCTTAAATTGAAGTCAAATGGTCCATTAGTTAGACACCCAATAGATAGGTTAACCAGTCAACTTAGGGATTAGCAGCTGCTAGACTATTTGTTTATCAAAATAGGCCAATGCAACAGCCAAGGTTCATAATTGGGCCACTATATTAATCTATAGGGGAGACCACTATATTGCTATCATTATTGTCTATATATCAGACTATGTTGGTGCAATGATGAAGGTCACTAGAGGGGCCATTACACTAGTCTATTAGGTAGAACAGGATAAATAATTTGACATGATAAATTGACATTAGGAGGTTTATGGAATAATCTCTATGCATAGTTGCTCATTTATAGGAGGTTTCTATGAACTGATCCCTATGGTTATATCAGGCCAGTGAAATAGTCAGTGTCTAAAATGTGGGGCACTGCAAACTTTTTTAGTTCCCTTTTGGTCCAGTGTTTGTAAGTGTCTTTTACCTAGTAAGGCCTATGAATGGAATTAAAGTAAAGTAAAATACAAGTCTAGCATAATTGATGATAACTTACAATGATAAATTTAATTGTTAAAACACAGTGGCATTTTTTGTTATTTTAAAGTAAACATGACATATCATCTGAATGGCATTAGTCACCTGGCGTGTCACCCATACACTACATCTAGATCATTGTATTATGCTTACTTATGTGTGTTAATGCATATGGCATGTTTTAAATGGTTTAAATTCACCACTGAGTTTTATACTTAGCATACTCATGTTCTGGTGCACATGTATTAAGGACAAGTAAGCTAGCCTTAGTGATTATGCAGTGTAGCAATATAAGTTTTGCAAGGTAAAAAGAGTTTTTTTTTATTTAGGTAGTGGCACTTATGTAAATATGGTAGGTATAGATTTGTATGCGTAAATGCTACATTGGTTGTATAAATCTATAATTATAAGAACTAAGAGTGTTGTACTTAATCAAGTGGCTTGATTGATGACGTTATATATAAACCTTGATGAATATGGGTCTAATGCCCTATTTACTATTATGTGCGATTAATATGTGATGTATGTTTGATTTAAGAGACAAGAAGGGTCCAAAAGGAGATTGATGGATAATATTGCCTTTAGAAGTGCTTTTACAAGTAAAAATTTTTTTCAAAATATGTAACACCCATGTGTCGAGGTTCTGTGAATAGAGCCATTGGGTTTAAAAAGTGTGTCGAGGGTGTCGGGTCACTTGCCAAGGATAGAGATAGTGGCATTGGTCATGAAACTTTGAGGGCCCCTAAATTAATGAAAAAGGTAAAATTTAAAAATTCAGCAAAACTAATAATTCATTTTGGGTTGCAAGCTATTAATATGTGGGGTTAAACTAAGTCAGGCTGGGAATAACCTAGGATATGCCCCCCTGCCCCCCCCTCTCCCCCCCGCACCCCCCTTGGGTGACAATGTTGGGTATTAGGCTCAGGCCTCTCACCTCGAGCTCTAAATCCACCACAGAAGCTCATTTTTTTCACGTTTTAAGTCGCATTGTGAGATTTGTCGGGTCGGCAAGGATTGAAAGAAAAATTTTTTTAAGAAAACTTTAAGATCTTTGAATTGGACGTTAAAGCCCTATTTTTTAGGATTTTTGTCCTTTTATCATCATTAGGCAAATCAAACCTAGGAGCCCCTAAAACCCAGTGTCTACTGTTACCCTTAACTTTTGAAAGGTGACTACAGAGTGTGTGAGGTGACCTAAAGTTCAATAAAGATAGGGACACATACCTCGAGGATGATCTCTTCGTAAGATATGTCAAGACCAAAGTCAGTACGGTCTGGACAACACTAGGACATTACTCCTAGGGTTGAGTTTATTCAGGTAGAATTAGGATGTTACACCTGAAAGACTCTTGAAAGGGTCATGTTTGGGTTATCCCCTCTCTCTCTCACTCTCTTTTCTTTCTTTTCCTCTCTTCTCCTCTCTTCTCTCCTCTCTCCTTTCCTCTTATATCTCCTCTCCCTCTCCTCTTAGAAGTTAGGCAACACTAGGGATTTACGCTCGACGGTTGATTTGATTGATTCAGGCAATGCTCCGATGTTGCACTTGAAGATATGTTTGATTTAGTCTGGGCAGTGTTAAGACATTACACCCCAAGGTTGGTTTGATTTGATCGATTCTCTCTCTCTTTCTTTCTCTCTCTCTTTGCTTTTTCTCTCTTTTTGCTCTTTCTTTCTCTCTCTCTCTCTCTCTTTTGTTTTTCTCTCCTCTTTGCTCTCCTTTCATCTCTCTTCTCTTCTCATCTCTCATCTATCTCTCCTTTTATCTCTCCTCTCATCTTTCTGCTTTCAAAAGTTAGGCAGCATAATAAAGCTACAGTTGATGGTTGATTTGATTTGATCGGTTCAGGCAGTACTCTGATGCTACACTTGAGTTCTCTGGGAAGGCTAAAGTTTGGGTTGCCCTCTATGTGGAAAACATGAGATAAAACTTGTTAGTTCATCAGAGGTCAATTATAATATGGATGCATGCTATGTGTGTGAGTGCATACATATTTCTCCTTTGCTTTTTTCCTTTTCTCTTCTTCTTTTCTCTCTTTTTTTCACTTTTATCTCTTTTTCTTCTTTTTTTCTGCTCCTTTCTTTTTTTTTTCTCTCTTTTTTTTTAATTTTCATGTTACAACTTTATCTTCTCTCTCTCTCTTTTGTCTCTTTTTCTTCTTCTTTTTTTTCTTCTTTTTTTCTTCTTCTTTTTTTATCATTTTCTATTGTCATCATTTGGCAAGTATTTTATTTTTTTATTATTATGTCTATGTCTTGATAAAAAGTGATGAGCACAAAATATGTCAATTTTATAGATGAGCACTTTTGAGTACAAACTTTTGTTTCCTAAACTGACATGAATATAGTAAAGTAAAACAAAGATAGAGTAAAGGCTAAGAGGCTGAAGGCTATCTCTGATCTCTTAACATTTAGAGCTCCTAACTATCATGACATTTATAATGTTTGAAGTGTAAGCGACCCCTTGTATAGGAAAGAATGTAGATGAAATGTGTTAGTTGTTAATGGTCATTGATAGCATGGATGCATGTTGTGTGTGAGTGCACTTTTGAATTTATTTCATAGCTTTATTATGCAAAAAAGTTTTTTTTTTTTTGCTTATCATTATGAAGACTACCCTATAAATGATTTTTCATAAGTAGTTTACTTTTTAAAGCATAATTTTTTTAGTGTCCCAATGCTACTTATGTATAATGATAGATTAAAAAGAGATATAAGGAGAGCTCAAGCTCAAGTAGATGTCTTAAGGCATGGAGTGGGTGAATCTTAATTTCAACTGAAGATAATGATATGTTCCTAGTGGTATCCTTAATCTTTGTGTCCAAATCACATTGTTGTATCACCACCATTATTAGCTCAACCTTGGTATTGCCTCTCACTGATTTGCCAAATCTCATGCAAAGGTAGTTCATATTGATAAAGGTGACAACAGAGATGCACGCGAAGTGCTTAGCTTCCTCATGGTTGCACTGGTTGAAAACTAGACCAAGCTTGAGCTCGGGTTTAGGCTTGCTCTATTGGCATTTTGATGTCATTTGTGGCTTGAGAATTGATCATTTTCACCAAAGAGTAAAATATTTATTTTGGACTTTTGGCTAATCAATGTGTGCATAACTCTTCAATATATCTCTTCCACAATCTGCTTTGCTTCCTTTTTAATCATACTTTTGCCCTTTACATGCCATTAGATTTAGAGGTCTTCTTCTAAGAGCAAATGTATTTTGATGCGAAGCAAAAGCATGTACATGCTGTATGTATGTTTAATGCATCTCTGCTGGGTACAAATGCTTATACAAAAATAAATGTCTATAATATGCATGTATGCTTACGATGAAAATTGAATGTGTGATTTAGATGTGAGTATCTAATGCATGGCAAGGTAAGCATATGGATAGGTATGCCAACTTCTATGAAGAATGAATGAATGATAAGACTTATAAATGTATGTATGTATGTACAAGCCTAATACATGTGTGACTGTGTATGTTTGCAACCATGAATCTTTTTTTTTCTTTTCTCTTTTCTTTCTTTTTTTTTCTTTCTTTTTTTTATATAATACATATGCATTTATATGTTATTTATACTATGTAAACATGTTTCTGATGCACATGAGATAATCCTAATTCCTTTACAAGTAATGTATGGCATGACACTAATACATAAGGATGCTTACTCAACCTCTTTTTCTTTTTTTTTTTTGTTGTTTGTTTTGACTACATGTATATTTTTGCAAAGTAAATACTTATATGCAATCATGTATGATGAACATTGAACATAAGTCTTTGTAACTAAATGTATGAGCCAAATGCATGTATGAAAGGGTATGTACACACTAAGGCATAAGCAAAATATGAATGCATGAATTAGTGATGATGAAATATTTACGCATATATGAATGAACTAACACTAATGTACAAATGTATGAATCATGATCATGAAGAATGCATGTTTGTGTATGTCTCATGTTAGATGATGAATGAATGATGCATGTGTCAAATGTGCCTATCTGATATGCTGAATAAAGACATGCAAACAATGAATGTACTATGCCTTTCTTGGTGAATGCATTTACAAATGCATTTTCAAGCACAAAAAGTTATCTTTGAGATCAATCATTCCTTAGGCTCATTATAGGGAAGACTTGGGCTTTGGTTTTCTTTGGGGAAGGTGTCCATTTTCATTTAAAAGTGAATCAAAGTTCTTGTCTGAGTGGTGTAAGATTTTATGGTTGCCAAGAATTAAGGTAGACATTTTATCATTGATCAGTGATGCCCCCACTTCCTTACAGACTACCAAACTCTTATTCTTATTATTATTATTTTTTTTTTCTTTTATTTACCCAAATTTTTACCTAATGTGCCTGCTGAAAGAGGTTTTCACACTAGCGAGCTGCTTGACTTTTGCCTAATATGCCTTTTTGAATGAAGGTTTTCACACTAGTAGTCTCTTTTTTATATATTTTTTAATTTTTTTTGTTTTTATATTTTATACTTTTTTTGTATAAAGCCATATATAATGACTTTGCACTTTGATGACCCCACACTAGCATAACCTATTTCTGTTAAAGATCCACACTTCTGTGATCATCATGAAGGTTAGTTGTTCAAAGGAAGGAAGTATACAGTAATCATATTTGATGATGTTTGGTGGTATGATAAGGTAATAGGGTAAAGAAGGGTTATGATACAACTTGCCATTTGGTGGCACATGTGCACAAAGATAATTACCATAAAGACATTTAATGCAATTAAACATTTAAACTATTGTATATTATTTGTAATTGCATGGTTGTATTTGTTAGTGTGTGCATGCATATTATGTTTCCTTAAGTTCACCATTGAGTTATACTCAGCATATCGATGTTCCGATGTGCTAGTAGAAGATAGGAAGAATGAGCAGAATCAAGCCTTTATAGCTGACGAGTGTTTTTGGGGTATAGTTCTCGATCTAGTTTTG
>CANXYI010755581.1:0-12578 GCA_948208565.1 Hura crepitans | reverse complement strand
AAGCATCCACCCTACACTTGTCATTCCCTTAAATCCCATCCAACCATTCACATATTATTAATTTAGCATAAAAAAATCATAGGTTTAAGAGGTGTCATCCGTCCCTTCATACTTCCTCTAATGGCCAAAATTTTTCTCATCCTTTTCCTTATATCTTTTCACCAAATAATCATCAAATGATATATTTAAATGGTAGTTCTTTTCAGCCACTTTAATAGCCTCTCAAAATTGGCATAAATAAGGATGTACTTTGGAGAAGCTAAGGGCTAAAGTTCCAAAGTGCAAAGTTCTTCTAGGTAAGGATTTAATTTCTTTCAAGTATGAAAATTTAAATAGTTTAATTTTAGTGTTAATTTCATGGTTATGTAGCTAGATTGAGATTATATGAATAATATTATTTTTGGTGAACTTTATGTGAGGAAAGATGGTTATGGAAGTGATGAAAGTAAGAGAATAAATGATGAAAAAAGGAAATTAAAGATGGATTTAAGGTTATTAAAAAGAGAATAAAGGATAAAAACTAATATGAGGTATATGTAATCTAAACTATGTTTTACGCACGTTCATATGATATGTGAAAATGTGACTTTTTATGTTATTATTGAATAGATGAAATTGATAGGTGAGAATTGTAATTAGGCCTAAGCTAAATTGTTTAAAAGTGAGAAAACCATAAAAAAGAAAGCTTCAATCTACAAACCCTTAATAGGACAAAATCTATAGATAGTTAGAAATCAAAGTATATGGATTATTAATAGTGTTATTCACTTAAATAATCATAAACTAGTGAATAAAAGTTAATTTATTAGTATGAAGGGAAAATTGAATAATTTTATATTAGTTTTAAGAAAAATCCAAAAATTGAGCATAAGATTTGGATTAATTGATATATAAAGAAAGGACATCGATATTAGATAATAGAAAGAACAATTGATGTATAAAATGTGTACATAATTGAAAATTTATGAATTTAAGAGAAAAAAAAATATCATTATGGCCAAAAATTGGATGTGGTGATAATAGTAATTTAGATGAATTATATATGAGTTTAGATGTCTAAATAGTTAAACAATAGGATAACAAACTAAGAATCACAAAAGCATAGCAAAAAAAAAAAAAAATGAAAATGTGATGGATTAATATGACATACAAGGCATATAAGAAATATATGTATTATTTAAATAAAAAGAACAGTTAATATGAGAAAAGAGAAATGTGTACATGTATATTCTAAAAAGATTGAGTTAATAACAGATTTAAAGCAAAGTAATATAAGTTGAATAGACATTTAATTTAGAGAGTAAATAAATAAATGAAATTATTTAATAAAGATAAAGTGGAAGTAATTGTATAGAAATATTAATGTTACTTAAGTAGATATTATTATTATTATACATACATGTTATTGTAAATTATAATTTAAAATACATAAATTGAGGAGAGCAATAAAAGCATATAGGAATAGTTATAATAGGTTTTAATAAATGGGATAACAAAAGTACATGTTAATAGTTAAATGTATAAGATAAAATATGCAAAAAGGTAAAATAGAAAGTAAAGAGACTTAAGAAAAATGTATAGAATATGAGGAAAGGAATATATGTGTAAGTAAAATAATAAGATTATAAATTAAAAAGAGGCCATATGAAAAGGACTAAACGAACAAATGAGAAGACAATGACATATGAAATAAGTAAATAGAAATTTACGCATATGTATATAGTCACAGATTAAAAGAAATAAACATTTAAACATTAAAATTAAAGAGGGATTTATAGAAATAAAATGATTAATTGTATATGAAGTAACATGAATAGAATTATAATGAAAGGTTAAAGAACTTTGGAAGAGTATAAGAAATATTACGTAATATGTAATATGATATGCAATTAAATAAAAAGATGAGATTATAGAATTAAAAAAGGAGTTATGTGAATCAATAAAGAGTTCCACAAATGATAAGTATATGAATAAAGAATCTCTAAAGTCATAAATGTGAAAGTTTATAACAATTATACTAACAAGAAAACAATGGTTATATATATATATATATAGGCAAAAAATAAGAATCTATATCGAAGAAAAAGGAAAAGAGTTTAATAAATTCGACATAGAATAAATTACAAGAGTTATGTATAAGTATGACTTATTAGATATATATGTTATTTGTGACATGAAATATTTATGAATTGATTGTATTTTCCTCATGAACCTATATGTTTATATTTGAATTATCTCGATATGTAATTGTTTGCATACTTAAAAGTTAATAGAATAAGCAAAACTATACAGATATTGAACATATAGTTGAACCTATTGTATATTATATGAAGAATAAATGAACAAATAACAATGAATATTATAGATAGATATGTGAATGATTTTACAGAAGTAAAACAAAAAAAGAAATATAATCATAGAATGCCTTGATATCCTACACAGTTTATATAGCTTAGGATAGGTGACCGGTCAACTAAAGAACCACTGTTATAGCCGCTGCCTACTATTTAGCACTCTAGCGCATACCGTTCGCACTTTGGTGCCTACTGTTATTCGAAGAGAGTGCTATTTCCCATATATGTTGTTTGGACACTTTAATGTCACACCATTGCACTTTGGTGCCTATTGTTGGTAGGCGGAATGCTAGTCCCATACCTATTATATAGATATTTTGATGTTATATCATTATAAGTCCTATTATCCTAGCATGGATAACTGTTATAGGATTATTAAGGGGAATAGTAACATGAAAGGATATAAGACAATCAACAAGGATAGTTAAGATAAAACATACACAGATAGGATATATAGAAGAGACATTTTAGTGCCCAAGCTTAAATAGTGATATTACATGAATCGAAAACTTTAAGAATAAGATAAGTTTAATTTAATAAAGATATTATAGATATGATAACGAGATTAATAGATCAAAGTCTAGAGGATTACTTAAATAAAGTTATAGTTGAATTATGAATAAGAATGTTATAAATGAACTTAATTATTTAATTATACATGTATATAATAATAAGGAAGGAGGAGTATAAACAATAGTTACATAAATAAAAAGTACAAGTGAATAGAATTAGTATTGAATCGTAGGGCATAAGTTACAAGTAAATAAAAATTGTGAAAATTGCCAAGCTTAGATTAATAGAAATTAAAAGGAAATGGCAATAGAAAAATAAATAAAGTAGACATAGAGACAATAAAAAAGAATGTAATAGAGGAATTTATGGAATAAATTTTACAGGTAAAAGTTACAATAGAGATCACATGAGAATATATTATGTAATTATAAGTACATATAATTGATGAATTATACATAAGACATACGACACCCCTTACCCGGTCCGATTGCTAGACTTGAATGAGAGGCGACATAAGACATACGACACCCCTTACCCGGTCCGATTGGTAGACTTGAATGAGAGGCGACACACACCCAATACTCCATTCATTACAATTTGAGTTAATTAAAACCTCTTCTTTTTAGCTTAATAGCTTTAATTTGAGTGGCTATAATTTAATCCTTTCTACATTTTCATTTACATAAGAACACAATTAACTAATTCTACTTAGGATCATTGTGTCTAAAATCTAGTAGCATAATGACTATTTGGTGACACTGTTCCAAATAGTAACCTATAGAAAACAACACTTCTGCATCATAACAACATCATCACATAACAATCCATGATCCTTCTGATCATCCTCTATTCTCAACAATTACAATTATGACATTCTTCACATTTTAGTCTCTTAAAATATCTCATCCACAAAATAGTTATACATGTATTGTTACTTATATATGTAGAATACTTAATAATGTTATAAAACTATTACAAACACTAGTTTAGGCCCAAACCTTTAATTTACATATGTGTGCCCTTTACATTACATGATACATCGCATGTTATTTATAAGAGATTATACTGAAAAGATAGTACCACCTTGGTCTACACTGCTTTGCTTGAGACTAGTCTTTGTTCCTTTATGTACTACCTATGCATTGCAACAATGATGCGCTAAGTATAAAACTTAGTGGTGTATTGAATGAATTATACTTAAACATATAACATGTATCATGTATACATAACAACATGACAGATCATGTTTAACTTATATACCAATTCATAATTTTATACAAGTAATCAAATTTATTTCACACAATTCTAAACACACTATTAAACATACCGTCATGATAACATATTATAATACCTATATTTTACCATATCAACTTTTACCTAGTTATTTGAATGTTATATTCATTTTATGAAAACATGTAAGTGATTGAATCTCTTAAACACTAGTTTACATTTATATTCATAGACCACATCCATATTTACATCATAGCCTTTTATTACTTAATATTCAATACCATAAATACATATTTGCTTAAAGAACTTCTTACCCATAGATCATGTTTATACCAGTTATTTTAATTTCCCATTTACCTTTTTGTGTTATCACTATAATACCTATGGATATCCTTACCTTATTCCAATTGATTACTTAGTTAGCCATATCATGTATACATTCAGTTTTAACATTTAACACATACAGGTTACTTCAGATCCTCATCGTCTCATGTTCCAATTCACATCTTAATTATAATCACATTACATTTACTCACTAGATTCCATTATCCAATTGTTTAGACTATATTCAGCCAATACCAATGTCTAATAGAGGATAATAGGATATAAATCTCATTTATTATGTGGTGGCCTATATTTTGGACCTTACAAGTAGCTACACTCTTATAGTGCAATGGCCCTAATAGACCTTACAGGTAGCTACACTTGTGTGCTATAAGTATAAATGTAGTTATGCAATGGCTCATATTATAGACCTTACCAGCGGCTGTGCCTGCGTAGTGCAGTGGTCCTATTAGACTTTATAGGTATAATTGTGCAGTGGCCTCACAAGGACCTTGCAAGTTGCTGCACTAGTGTGGTATCGAAATACATTAGCAGCTGCTATCTATCCCTAGTTAACCAGTCAACTTATCCAGTTTAGATTATTTAGCTCACATGGGTTTCACCATATTCAATTTGGTTCTATACATATTCACTTATTTTGTATACATTTGTATGTTCTTTAATTTACATGTGATCCTATGCAGTCATCCCATTCCTTTATTGTTTAATCGTTCCTTTATATTCTTTCTTATGTCATTTGAATCCATCATAAATCAATAAATTAAGTAGACAATTTATTATTAAGTTGTAAATGATCATTCTTATACTGTATGAGATATTTTCAAGCCATATACATCTTACTCTTCTTCTTTTACCCTTTTCATTATACTTTACATGTTATCATTTTATCATCTATAATCCTTTCTAATTCTAGTATCATATATTAGATGCATATAAATTCCCATGCACAATTATTTTGATCTTATAGTACACATTTATAAACCAATTGTATTCCACCTATCTTGTATGCCATAATCACTACAATTCTATATATAAGCACATTGGCATTCCTAATCCTTACTCAATTTCATAACACTTACTTTATTATCCTTCTTGTAACTCATTCGACCAACTTGAGCTTTAACATAAAATAAACATTACAAGTCATACATGATTCTTTATAGATTCATGCCAACCATCCTTATCATGTATATATCATACATACATCACTTTTACATAATGACATGACATTCACCTTCATATATATGTGCATACATTTTGCCTTATAATATTACATACATGTTCATCATATTTCCATTCCCATCATCAATTAACTATCATCTTAGTCCTATTTCATCATCTCATAACTAAACATTATGGTCTTATCCATTGTACATATTAAAGCAAAATACATATACATACACATGCCATTACTTTTTGGCCTTATTAATGTCATTAACATATTACCCACCTTATGTTTCAAGTTTTATTTGAATTATACATTAATCATTCAATAATTACTAATACAACATAAGTTTTAAGTTTCACATGTTCATACACGTAGACCATGCAAATCAAATATATCATTTCACACTTTAAATGTTGAATTCACACACATATAGTCTAATTGACTAATTTAAATCAACATTCATATATACTCCATCTCTAGACCATTCAGCCACCCTTATACATACATACATAAAGTTAAATTTTCATCTACTTTTTATTTTATACCTTAATTGCATATTCAATTAACCATTTTTAATTATCACTATCATGTATGTCCCATTTATGCATCATTTACTCATGCATGGCCACCACATACATACACATGATTTTTAGCCATAATGTGGGCATGTCTCTAACAATTTAATTCTACCTCATTTCACACTCAAACCATGGAACAAACATTTATTTAACTTTTTGATACTATCAATTACACTGAGTATATTATTATACATATGAATTAAGCCACTCAAGTAACTAAACACACACTTTAAACATTTAATTATGCATATACAATGTATAATTCATTGAATACACTTCTAATTGATATCCAAAGCCTTAATTACACCTTTCTTTTGCTTTTTCCTTAAGCCTCCTTCACTTTCTTTATAAACATACATATATCCCTTTAAGAAAAAATTCAAATAAATTCTCAATAACTCTAAGCTCAAATTTGACCTTAGAAACATTTATATGACATTTAAATACATTAGGAAAAATATAAAACCTTGAAAATTTACCACTTAATTGAATTGAAGTTATTATTCACATAAGCATCCAATCCCATAAATTAACCTTCTTCTTTGTTTTCTTGCCCTTAATTATGGATTTAGGGGTTATGGAGGGTTGAATTATGGTGAGAATTGGATATGAAAGGCTTGTTATGATGGTTTGATGAAGGAAAAAGAAGAGCTTCCCAAGCTCTCTAATGGTGTCGGCCATAAGAAGAAGAAGAAGGGAGAATTACATCACTCATTTGACCATTCAATTAAATTTGACCCCCTTTTATAGTGGTTTAGATTAAAAGCTTCAATTATGCCATGTGTACATCCAATGGCTACTAATATTCCCTTTTTTATTATGTTCTTTTAAGATTATTTAACTCACTTTGAAGCTGAATTTAATCCTCCTTAAAGTTCCATAAATTGAATTAATATAAGACTTACAAGTCTCAAGAAGAACATACTCAAAAATTAAAAGGAAACCATTTAATTAAAGACTTTAATTCTTACTCAATTTTTATAAATTACTTCTTAATGTTAGAAAATTTCAATTCTATTACCAATGGCTTATTTGGAATTTTTGAGCATTGGATCATGCCATTCTCAAGTCACCTTAAGCAAAATGAAATATTTTATCGGTCAGTTTACACTAGGTTACTATTCACTAGACATTGTCATAAAAACTTTACTTGAATTTTTAATCACCTTATTGACTTCAATTTCCTTTCAAACTTTGCCTATAATTATTTTATAATATTTAATTTCATTATGTTCAGTTGGTGTAACCCAAGTCTCGAGAAATACTATTCACTCTTCAGGAAAGCACAATTCACTATCTTGCTTCTTATCATTTGTTAACTACCTAAATGACCTTATTTCCACACCAAATTACAACTTAACCTATATACAACATATACTTTTAATCTATAAAGAAACCATAATTATGTCCTAGGTGTCACTATTCATAACCTTGAGTCTACTATTCACGACTCGGGATTTTCACGTGTGACAAGACATTATATGACAAGTATAACTAACTATTTAGATAACTTAAACAGTTATGTGATAATAATTTGAAAATAATATACAGAAATGCATTAAAGTATACATATAGATAGAAAGCATAAGAACCAAGAGCAAGCCAATAAAATAAAATGCCGAACAAGTATAGGAGTAATATTCAAAATAGTGATACGAGGTATAAGTATAAAAAAATGTGTAATAAAATAAAAAATAAAGATGAATAAAGTTAATCAAGTTAGTATTCAATAGCAGCAAAACATGATAAAAGTAATATGGTCTGTGTAAAAGATAAATTAAAAGATATTTAAAGGATATGTAATAATATGAGAAATACAAAAGAATCATAAGTAAAGATAAAGGAAGAGGTTTATCAGTAATAGTCAAACTTGTTACAAAATACCAATAACAGTTATATGTATATGCCATAAACAGAAATAAAAGAGTAAACAAGACACTCTAATAAAGTTAATGAAATACTTGTAACGAAAGCATAAGCAAAATCCATTGCTTAATGCATTAGCTTCTTTGCTAATGCATAGGTTATGAATCGGGCTGAGCGAGGTAGCAAATCAAGTCCCAATAATGATAAGAGTTCACAAGCCAGATATATAGGTAAGAAAAGTCTACCATTAGTATCCTTAGTTGCTGAAGTGTTTTTGCATCCGTGGTTGTGTAAATGTTATGTAAAATACATGTAAATGAATAATAATTTAGACGTATTGTTATGAACATAAATTGTATATGAAAGTCGTATTGAATAATGGTTTAAATGTCATAAATGTTTACATGATATTAAATTGTATATGTTAAATGATGTGGAAAGTATAGATATATGTGATAAATGTCAATTGCGTGTAAATAAATCTGTGAATCATATTAGACTAATTACACTGAATTAACTAAATGTTGATAAGTAAATGATAAAGGGATAGTAATTAAACCAATAATATGACATCCTATACTTGAACTGTATATCGGTTGGGTACAAAGGTGTTACATTAGCAACTTTCCTTAGGTGCCATAACCGTAAAAGGTACATGATTACATCTTGGATGTAATGTGTGCCTATTTCATTAAACCAAATTTAACTTGTTTGAGATAGGGTCAAGCCCATTGGGCTTTTTATTTAGGATAGTATTTATGTCCCTCCTTTTTGAGGCTGGTCAAATTGAAATGACTAAAAAGACTTGACCTAAATCTCAATCCTCAAATCTTGAAAGATAAGAAAAAGATTCAAAAAATCTTAAGACATTTCTATTTAGTCGCTTAAAAAGTGCGAGTAGGGCCCCGCATGGTAGGAGTTGCCACCCAACTAAAGTTGGAAAATACCTTGTAGAGTTAAACTAGAGAATAGTTCAGAACCTTATTCTTATCTATACCTCAAATTAATAAAGAATTTTAGATTAAATTTATAATTTTATCATTTTCCTCATGTGGATTTAGAAAATAAAATAAAACATTCAATCACATAAAAACTTAATAAAATAAGCATATTCATAAACATGAAAGGAGTACATAGAATAAAAGGATAACATACATTAAATCAGGGTTATTGATTATTTTTTAGAATTTTGGTTCTCACATACAAATTCTTAAAAATAAGTTTTATTAGTGTGACTTTTATTAAAGAAAAATAAAAAATCCATTTTATTAGAAAACATTAACTAATCGATAAAAAATAATTTGATTATTTTATATTAACATATAAAAATTATTTTCTACCTATTACAAAATTCATGAAAAATGCAATGAAATATTCAAAAAGTAAATAAAATTACACAGTAGTTACATAAAATACATTCTAACCAAAAATAAAACTTACAAGGTGTTAACACCTAATTTGTTCAACTCAAATTAAATAAAATGTTAATTCTTAAAATAAAGCTTAGATTTAGACCTCTTTCTATAGCTACAAAACATTAGTAATATTTTTAACATTTTTTTGTTGTAAATATTTTTGTAAAAGTAATATTTATTATTATTGTTATTTATTATTTGTGTTAGTTGTTATTAATTTTTTGATTATTAATATTACTATAAAGTTGCTAATAATAAGCTTATATAATGTAATATTATTATTACAATGTTAATTATTATTATTATTTTTAGCTATCATCATCATCATTATTATTATTATGGTTGTTGTTATTGAAATTATTTCTCTGGTTGTTATTGCGAATGATAGATGTTATTATTAGTATTAGTAATAATCTTACATAAATATTAGAAAAATAAATAACCATAAGTCCATTATAATTTGTGTTTAACCCAATAAGTCCACAATACAAAACCAAATAGGAACAATATCTAATAAAAAAATTGAACTAAAATCCAATTCAATGTTCAAGCTCAAAATGGAATAAAATAAAATAAATACATTAAACAAAATATAAGATGAAAAAAAGTAAAAGGGCCAACCCAAACCTAAGCCCAACCAGCTTTTAGAAGCTGCCAACCCATCACTTGTAAGGACTTAATAGAAATGGTGTTAATATGATGGGTATTAAAATTAATCAGAAGATAATAACCAAAAATAAGATTTTGTAAAGATTTACTCCACACTTTTTTACACTATAAATAAGAGCCTCTAAGGGACATCAAAGGGAAGAGGGAAAAAGGATGAAAAGGGATTGGTAAAAGCAGTGGAGAAAAGCCAGAAAAAGAGGTTAGGAGATCTTAGTTGCATTCAAAGCCATTTTTAACCTTTTGAAGTCAAGATTAAGACTCCATATACCACTTATAAAGCATTTTTACAGAATTATAAAGTCATAATAGCTACATTTAAGTTGGATAGTATTGTTTAAAATTAAATGAGTTCATTATGCCATTAATATTGATGAGAATACCTTTGTAATTCAAAAGAAAACTTCTTTATATTATTTTATGTCCATTATTTTTGCTTATTCATTTTTGCCCTTAGATTTCTTTTACATTATAATATTATGATTTCCTTTATTTACAATCCACCATCATCTCTAAAAATAATATCATAAATACATACATAGCCATAGGTCAAGTATAGTATCTACAAAGTATATAATCCAATGGCTTAAATACTATGTAAATGTATATGTAATATCTGTTTAGATGGGCAAATTGAAAATGGAAAAATCATAATAGAATCAAGGGATCTTTATTTCATCACAGTGCAAAAAATGTCAATAATAGATGTTTTAATCATTTTATGAGGATCTAGTATAAATAAAAAAATGATGATAAAATATTTTATTTTTTTAAAAAAATAGTGAATCAATAAAATAAAAGGTTCGAGTCTGTATTTTTTTAGATTAAGTAAAACGAATTAGATCTTTATTTAGATTAAGTAAAAAGAATTAGATCTAATAGATCTTATGCGTGAGTAAGGGATGGAGGGCATAATAAGACATCAAAATAGAAGTATTCTGTCCAACACGAGTACAACAAAAGACCTCAAATAATCATTAAAATGCAAGAGAAAAAGATGATTTGGTTTGAGCATTAGTAAAAAAAGGATGACAAATATAAATATGAAAGCCCTAATAAGAAAATAATAAGATATCTAAATAGGTTCAGAGGAAAATCTAAGACATAAGACATAAAAAGTATCAAAATACAATAAGACAATAGTCTAAATGATTCTAAAGAACATAAAACTCTCAAGCATAAGAAAAAGAGATTAATTCAAAAAATCCAAAAATATGAAAATTATATAGATGAATCAATAACTCGAATAATAGTAAGAATACTCGAATTTTTTTTTAAAAAATAATGATAAAAAAGACAAAAATTAGCATGCAAATGGAGATAAAGTATAAAGAAATAAGGAAAAATCAGTTATTTTTTTAAAATAATAAACATAACACTTATATAAAATCATACGAGATACGAAAATAGAGAACAAATCAACATTGAATCACAAAAAATAAACATGCATAAAAAAATAGGTGAGAAAAAAGTGGATGAAGAATAAAAATAATAAGATGACTTATGGATCTATGGGAACAAAAACGACAACAAGTATATAGGAACAAATCCATAAAGAAGAGATATGATAAAAAAGATTTCACCAAATCTTATAGCTCCATGAGTCCTTTTTTCTATAATACAAGAAAGATGAAAGTTAGAAGTAAGAAGAAAAAAAAATAAACAAAAACAACAAAAAAGAAAAATCCTTCTCAGTTTAAAAAAGGAACTAGATTTATAAAACAAAAACCTCTAATCATTGAACAATACTTGAAAAGCCAAACATTTATTTTTCCTCATATTGACTAAATGAGTTGAGATGATAAGGTAGATCAAAAGAAGGGTGGTGGGGTATAATAGTGAAAAGAAAGGATAAAACAGAAAGGAGAGTGGCAAGAAGAAGCGATATAATGGAAATAGGTTAGTGAAATAAAGGATAAGCGGAAGAGAAAATGAGGAGAGATGAGAGAAAGAGCGAGACAACAACAAAAGAAGGAGAGTGAAAAGAGAGAAAAGTGAGAAGGATTTTATATTTAGGGCTAAGGTCATAAAAAGACAAAACTGCCCTTCCCTTGTCAATAGGATAGAATGTTCTTAAAGGGGTAGTTACGTCGTTTCTCGATAGATGCAATTGAAGAAATTAAAATAGGAAGGATCAATCGGTAATTTTACCATTCAAAGGAAAGTCTGAACTAAAAATTACAAATTCAGTCTCTAAAATTTTCTGAAGTTTATAAATTAACTTGTATATACTAATTGGGCCCTAAAAATATTAACATAATTCTATATAGAAATTAATAGGAATAAACTTGGTGTGTTCTTTTAGTTCTTTGTGTCAATTATTAAACTAAATGATAAGAAGTTGGATAATAAATTTCCATTGTGTTTTTGTAAATAATGTTAGCATGATAAACTTTTTTAATTATCGAATTTTTTAATCATTCAAGAAATGTTGCATATTATG
>CANXYI010755558.1:0-10273 GCA_948208565.1 Hura crepitans | reverse complement strand
TACTTAACACCATATATATACATTGCTTTATTAATCCAATTTGTTTTACAATTACTTTACTTAAATAATAATTACATAACTTGTTTAGCTTTCCACGTAATCATGTTTTTCCTTGTATTGCTTAAGTTTTTAATGTGCCTACAAGATGTGAGGGTAACTTACTTACATACTTTCATGATTCTTCTTTGTTCCATATCAACATAGTTAAGCCATAGCTTCCATCCTAGCAATATCAACCTTTAAGTATGTTAACATCACATTCTCTTATTTCATATATTATAACTCAACTCACTTTCATGATCCCACACTTAATCTTACTTAGGTTTATCCATTCATCCATATAGCATAGTTTACTTAAAATACATAATTCAAGTCTTAAATGTCATAACATGACTTCATGGTAATAATCACCACATATATGCATTATGTTCACATTAAATACTTATCCTATTTCAATATACATACATTCATACCGACTATATATTTTTTAGCCATACTAAGGATAACCATACCGTATTCATTTCTTAGCTCAATTTTGCCTTAACCACTAACTAAGCATCACATGAATAATTTTTAAGACATTACTTTACATTAAGTACCTAAGTATAGCTATTAAATCTTAGTACATATCATTCGGCCATAAGGTGGACACACATCTAACTATTTAATCTTTGACCAATATACACTCAAATTATGTTATAAATATCTAATTAACATAGTTGCTCCATCAATTTCATTTTACACATGCTTACACCCATTAAACATGCACTTCAAGTAAGCACACACACACTTAAAGTTTTATAATATGCACATAAAATGCTTATTTTATTGAATACACTTACAAATATCACTCTTGGCTTCCCAAATAGCTTCCTAGATCTTCTTTTTTCCTTTTCCTTCCACTTCTCAACTTTTCTCTATTAACATATTGCAATTTAAGTTAGAAAAATGCATATAAAATTCTAAATTATTCCAAACTTAGAATTGAATTGAGAAACATCAAATTGGCATTGAATAACACCTTAGAAAAATAATAGAACTTAAAATTAAGCACTTATAACTTTAGTTTACTATTCACTCCACCTTTGTAACCTTAAATTAACCCTCTTCTTGAATTTCTTTCTTTAAATTATGGATCTAGGATGGTTGCTTGCTTGATTTAAGGTGAAAATATGGTGTGAGGATTGAGTTTTAATGGAAAGATGAAAGAAAATAGAGGAAATAATAGCCATGGAAGGCATCAACCAAGAGGAGGAAGAAGAAGGGATTTTTGTTCTTTCATTCAAACCATAAGCCTTATATATTAAAGGATTCAAGGGCCAAGATCATGCCACTTGTAAATCCAATGGCCCGTATTATCTTATATTCCCCTATTTTCTTTCAAAACTTATTTTTTCATATTGGAACTTCATTTAATTCCCTTTTTATTGCCACTAATTCATTTGATACATGACTCATATGTCTCGACAAAATCGCACCCAAAAACCAAGAGGAACTATTTTAATTAAGCACTTTAATTCTCCCTTAATTTTTATAAATTACTTCTTAAAGTCAGAAAATTCCAATTATATTACCAATGGCTTATTTAGAATTTTTAAGTATCAAGCCATGCTATTATTGGGCTATTTTGAGCAAAAACTAAATATTTTTCGATTCAGCTTACACTAGTTATTATTCCCGAAAGACCATCGTAAAAACTTCAATTGCAATTTTAACCACCTTAATAACTCCTTTTTTGTTTAAATTTTACTTAAAATTATTTTATAATATTTACTTTCATTCTATTTAATTAGTATGACTCAAGTCACAAAAAGACTATTCACTTATACACTTTTTGTCAGTCATTCACCACCCAAATGACTTTATTTTTCCATCAAAATGTAAACCCAACCTATACAAAACATATAATTTTGATCAGTAAAGAAACTTTATTCATCCCTTGTAAGTCACTATTCACGACCTGGGATTTTTCGAGTGCTACATTTCTTTCCCTCTTAGAAAAATTTCGTCCTCAAAATTACCTGGCTTAAATAATTTTAGATACTACTCCTTCATTTGCTCTTCACTCTCCCATGCCGCCTCTTTAATATTGTGGTGTCTCCACAATACCTTCACTAATGGTACCACTTTGTTACGTAACACCTTTACTTCATGTGCTAAAATTTTCATTGGTCCTTCTTCGTATGAAAGATGCAGTTGTACTTCCTCTTTCTTAATTGACAATACACATAAATAATCTAATATGTACCTCATCAGTATTGAGACATAAAAGACATCGTGAATTTGTTGTAACTCAAAAGGCAAGGCTAGTTCGTACTACTGACCCTACAAGTTCTATTATTTCATATGGACTGATGAACCTTAAACTTAACTTGCCTTTCTTGTCAAATCAGAGTACTTTTTTCCATGGTGACACCTTAAGGAAAACTTTATGATCGACCTCATATTCGATGTCTTTTCTCTTTAGATCTGCATATGATTTTTATGTGTCTGACTGCTTTTCGTTTATCTCTGATAATCTTGACTTTTTCATTAGATCTCAGATCAAATTTAGTCCTATCAGCTTGTTTTCACTTAGTACACTCCAGTAAAGTAGAGTCATGCATTTCCTTCCATATAAAGCCTTATAAGGTGCCAAGCCTAGACTTGCTTGATGACTATTGTTATATGTAAATTCCACCAACGAAAGATAATGATGCCAACTCCCTTTGAATTCTATGGCACAACCTCTTAACATGTCTTCAAGCACCTGAATCACTTGTTTGGATTAACCATCTATCTACAGATGGAATGCTATGCTAAAAATGAGTCAAGTACTTAAGGCATCATGTAGCTTTTTCCAAAATCTTGATGTATGTCTTGGGTCTCAATCAAACACAATAGAAGTTGACACCCCATGTAGCCTTACAATTTCATCAATATATAACTATGCAAGTTTCTACAAAGAGTAATCCATCCTACCGGTATAAAGTGAGCAATTTTTGTCAATTTGTCTACAATTACCCATCTGAGTCACACTTATTCCTTGTCATAGGTAACCCCATTATAAAATCCATTATGACTCTTTCCCACTTCCATTCTAGTATTGTAATTAGGTAGAGCAATCTAGAAGGAACTTGATGTTCTAGTTTGACTCGCTGACATGTAAGACATTAGGCTCATGTTCTTCTACGTCCCTTTTCATACCTGGCCACCAATAATATGGTTTCAAACCTGATACATTTTAGTGCTTCCTAGATGGATAACATATAGAGCGTTATAAGCCTTTTGTAAAATATGCTTCTTTATTTCCTCCATATCTAGCATACATAACCAATCATGCTAAGATAAATATCCATCTTCCTTAATCTCATATTCAATGGACTTCCCCTCTTAGATTAAACCCATAATATTCATAAGCTAGCTATCTTTCTTTTATGCTTCCTTCACTTGTTGCACCAAACTTAGCTTTACTTGTAGCTGAGCTAAGAGTGCTTCGTCACTTAAACATTTTAGCTTGACATTTATTGCTCTCATGGTGGATATAAATTTTAGGCTCAAAGTATCAGCTACCACATTGGCTTTGCCTAGATAGTAGTTAATAAGGTAGTTATAGTCTTTTATCAGCTCCATTCACCTACATTGTCTCAAATTCAATTCTTCTATGTTGAAAGGTATTTCAAACTCTTGTGATCTATATATATATATATAACATTTCTCCCTCTATATCTTCAAAACAAATATAATAGTAGCTAATTCCAAATCATGTGTTAGGTAGTTCTTTTCATGTGGTTTTAATTGCTTAGATGCATATGCTACCACTTTACCATCTTGCATTAAAACACACCTAAATCCATTGTGAAAGGCATCACTGTAAATGATATAGTCTTTTTCCAACATCGATTGAGTAAGAATAGTAACTTTTATCAACATGGTTTTTAGCTTATTGAATATTTATTGACATTTATCATCCCATAGAAATTTAACATTTTTTTTATAATATATGGGTTATAGGAGCTATAATACTTAAAAATCCCTTAACAAATCACCTATAATAACCAGGTAAGCTTAGAAAGCTCCTAATTTCAATCATATTCTTAGGTAGCTTCTACTCCAAAATATCTTTTATCTTACTTGGATCCACCTAATACGTTTTGTAGATGTAATATGCCCCAAGAAAAATATCTCATTGAACTAAAATTCACATTTGTTTAGCTTAGCATAAAGCTGCTTATCTCGCAAGGTTTGTAAAACCAATCTAAGATGCTACTTATATTCTTCTTTACTCTGGAATACACCTAGATATCATTGATCAAAACTACCATAAATTGATCCAAATACGGCTTAAAGATTCTATTCATTAGATCCATGAAAGCTGCTGGAGTATTGGTAAGCCTAAATGGCTTTATCAAAAACTCATAGTGCCTATATCGGGTTTGAAAGTTTGTTTTTGTTATGCCTACTTCTTTAATCCTCAATTGATGATACCTCAATCTTAAATCAATTTTGGAAAGACACTTGCTCTCTTAAGTTAATCAAACAAACCATCAAAAAGGGGTAATAGGTATTTATTCTTGATGCTCACTTTATTTAGTTGTCTATAGTTTACACATAATTGTAATAAACTGTCATTCTTCTTTACAAATAGAATAAGTGCTCCCTACAGTGACACATTCAGTCTAATAAACCCTTTCTCAAGTAGCTCTTGTAATTATTTCTTCAACTCCTTCAAATTTGTAGGAGCTAATCTATATGGTGCTATAGATACTAGCGTCGTACCTAAGTAAACCTCAATCTTGAATTCAAGCTCTCATCTGGTGGTAAACCTACTAACTCCTTTAGGAAAACATCAAGAAATTTTGACACTATAGGTATCTAACTAACCTTAGATTCCACTTTTCTGGTATTGACAATATGTGCCAAATAAGCTTAACATCCTTTTTTTTATCATCTGTCTAGCTGTAACCATTGAAATAACATTGGTTAAAAAGCCTATTTTCTCACCTACTATTATAACCTCAAATCCACTAGCTGTCATAAGTGAAATCTTTTTCTACCTATAATACACTATTGCATGGTGTTTAGACAACTAGTCCATGATCAAAATTATGTCAAATTTATCAAATGGTAACTCAATGAGATCTGTCAGAAATTCATGTCCTCAAATTGCTAAGGGACATCCTCTATATATTCTATTAACTATAACTTGTTATCTTATAGGGTTACTAACTAGAATATCTATGTCAAGTTGTTCTGATACTAACTCTCTATCATGTGCCCATGTTGTGCAAATATATGAGTGTGTAGACCCCAGATCAATTAAAGCTAAAGTAGCTAATTCAAAGAGATAGAATGTATCCACTATCATATTAGGGGAATCTACCTCCTCTCATGCTCAAAAAGCATATTGGTGGGCTGGAGCTCTGGTCTCAGCTCTCTCCACAACCTCTAATCAAGCCTTCTGACTACTTCATGCCCTATCACCTGTATCTCCTCTTTGGTCTCTAGTAAGTGCTGGTAATGAAGCTAGAGACTGGGTAGAGTTTGTAGTCCCTCTAGGGCAATCCCTTTATAGGTGATCTTTGGATCCACATTTATAACATGCTCTTGGTATTGTTTTCCAACAAACACTTTCGTGCCATTTACCATACTACTCACACCTGACTAATACACTTTTTACAATGAACACCAGTGCACTAGCTGCTTGTGTTTGTTATCGTGATCTAACCTATGATTTTTAGGTCTACGCTTGTCTCTAGGTCTATTAAGTGCTATGATTCCATCTCTACCTCTTGCTTGCCTCTAGTGTAAAATTGGCTTGACCTTAAGTAAATGATCTCTTCTTCTGGAAACTCTTTTTTTTCTCTTTTTATATTTCTTCTGCTATATGTGTTGCTGCTATAAGGGTAGGGAATTTTTTTATCTTTATTAGGGCTATATGCAATTTGATGTCATAGTTAAGACCCTTCTCAAATTTCTTACACCTTTCAGCTTCAATAGGTATGATCTCCTTCGTATATCTGCTTAGTCTAGCAAATTCTTTCTCATATTTTAAAATAGATCTATGCCTCTATTTCAAATCTAGGAATTCTTGTCTTTTCTTCTCTAAATAATTTTCAATAACATACTTCTTCTTAAATTCTTCTAAAAAGAACTTCCATGTCAACTCCTATGGTGTCTTATGTTCAAAAAGAGTCTCCCACCATCTGAAGGCTTTTTCTTATAGTAAGGATATAGCACAAATAATGTTTTCCTTTGGTGTACACCTTAATTGTTAAAGAATTCTAATTGTTCTCTCAAGCTAATATTTAGATGTAGTGGAATCATCACGTTATGCACCTATGAAATCTACTACTTTCATTTTTTTAACCCTCTCTAAATAAGCCTTTTAGAGAGCTTATAATGGTGGTGGTGGCTGTACTGGTGGTAAAGGAGACACAATAGCTACTGTAGCTTGTATGATAAAATTAACCATTTGTTGGAGTAAGGTTAATTATATTTAAGCTACCTATCCAGCTTCTCCTGGTACAGAGGATTTAACCCATGCAACCACATTAATTGTTATTGGAGTATGGCTATCTGCCTCATCTCAATTACATGGCAAAGGAGATTCACTCATCTTAAATCTATACAAAAGAATACTCATTAGCATCAAGTAGTGTAGATTTATGCAATACATGTCTTAGACCTAAGGCACTCAGATGTAACCTTTATATACCAGGGAACACCTAAACCTGCTCTAATACCACCAAATGTAACACCCCTTATACACTGTAATCACCAAACCCGAACGAAAGGTGACACTCACACTTGTATCATTCATTCTACTATTCATGTTGCTTATCATTTGTTATCAACTTAAATTCTCTATTTATCAGTGTTTAGACATGTAATGTTTCTTAAATTCTCATATAACCAGAGCATGATCACCATAAGCTAATTGGGGTCATCATGTTGAAAATTCGACAGCATAACAGCTGTTTGTTGACACTAGCCCAATTTGAACTTGTGAAAAATAATACTTATATAACATGACATTATCACACCACATCTCATGATCCTCCTAATCATCTCAAGTTCTCAACCATTCAGCAATATCACAATTATTCAACACAATCATATTCAATGTCTCGCACATAAGATAAATATATGTGCTAACTCATACATACATCATATAGGTTACAAGACTTTGCATACTTTAGTTTTGGCTTATTCCCTTTGGATTATAGATGAGTGCTCTTTTCCTATATGTATTACATTACATAATATACACAGAAGATTGTACCAAAAGAAATTGCTATTTCTATCTACATTGCTCCACTGAGGCTACTCGATAATCCGCTATCTAATACCTAAACATTGCAAAATGACAATGCACTTAGCATAAAGCTTAGTGGTGTATTCAATAAAATATGTTTATGCACACATGCACATATTAATATGAAAATGCCATTCATGCAAGGCAAATATAAAATTTGTAAGGATATGTAAGCGTTAATAACTTTTTTCAAGCAAGTTTAGTTCATACCTTTAATATGAACACATTCATGCATATTATTTTTATGTTATTAACCTATCTTTAAGGTCATATTACTAATTACTTTCAGTACCTTATACATTACTATCATTGATTTGGTTATTTATTTGTGTAGCCTATATTTGATAGACATAAATCCCGACACTAAAAAATAGGACATCAACCATAAAGGTCTTATCGTATGTGCAGTGGTCCATATTTTGGACCTCACTGTGACTGCACCTGTATTAATACAAATGTGTGCAGTGGCCTTATTTAGACCTCCCCTACTATTACATTAGCATTATCTCATAAGTATGTGCAGTGTCCTTATTCGGACCTCTCCACTACTGCACCAATTTTAATACATAAATATATGTGTAGTGGCCTTCTGCAGACCTCTCCGCTATTACACCAACATCTATATACATACACACACACACACACATCAATCAATAGACATAATTATGTGCAGTGGCCCTTTTTGAACCTCTCTGTTACTGCGCCGGCATTAAAATGAGACATCGAGATGCCCTAGCAACTGCTAAACTCATAGTTAACCATTGAACCTATCTAATTAAGTTGTCTAGCTTATATAGGTTATTCTTACATTTTACTTAACATCATATATATACATTGCTTAATTAGTCCAATTTGTTTTACCATTACTTTACTTAAATCATAATTACACAACTTGTTTACGTTTCCATATAATCATGTTTTTCCTTATATTACTTAAGTTTTTGAGATGCCTATAACATGTGAAGGTAACTTACATACTTTCATGATTTTTTTGTTCCATATCAATATAATTAAACCATATCTTCCATCCTAGCACTATCAACCTTTAAGTATGTTAATGTCACATTCTCTTATATCATATATTATAATTTAACTCACTTTTATGATCCCACACTTGATCTCACTTAGGTTCATCCATTCGGCCATATAGCATAGTTTACTTAAAATACATAATTCAGGTCTTACATGTCATAACATAACTCCATGGTAATATTCACCACATATATGTATTATGTTCACATTAAATACTTATCCTATTTCAATACATATACATTCATACCTACCATATCCCTTTCAGCCATACTAAAGGTAACCATAAGCTATTTATTTCTTAGCTCAATTTTGCCTTAACCACTATCTAAGCATCACATAAATAATTTCTAAGACATTACTTTACATTAAGTACCTAAGTATAGCTATTACATCTTAGCAAACATCATTCAGCCATAAGGTGAACACACACCTAACATTTTAATCTTTGACTAATATACACTCAAATGATGTTATAAATATCTAATTAACATAGTTGTTCTATCAATTACATTTTACACATGCCTACACCCATTAAACATGCACTTCAAGCAAGTGCACACACATTTGAACTTTTATAATATGCATATAAAATGCTTATTTTATTGAATACAATTACAAATGTCACTCTTGGCTTCCCAAATAGCTTCCTAGACCTTCTCTTTTCCTTTCCCTTGCACGTCTCCACTTTTTTCTATTAACATAATGCAATTTAAGTTAGAAAAATTCATATAAAATTATACACTAGTCCAAACTTAAAATTGAATTAAGAAACATCAAATTGGCATTGAATAACACCTTAGAAATATAATAGACCTTATAATTGAGCACTTACCACTTTAGGGTTACTATTCACTCCACCATTGTAACCCCTAAATTAACCCTATTCTTGAATTTCTTTCCCTAAATTATTAATCTAGGATGGTTGCTTGCTTGATTTGAGGTAAAAATTTGGTGTGAGGATTGAGTTTTAATGGAAAGATGGAAGAAAAATAGAGGAAAGAATGGCCATGGAAGGCGTCTGCCAAAAGGAGGAAGAAGAAGGATTTTTGTTCTTTCATTCAAACCATATGCCTTATATGTTAAAGGATTCAAGGACCAAGATCATACCACTTTTAAATCCAACAACCCATATTATCTTATATTCCTATATTTTATTTAAAAAATTATTCTTTCATATTGGAACTTTATTTAATTTCCTTTTTAGTGCCATTAATTCATTTGATACACAATCTATAAGTCTCGAGAAATCATATCCAAAACCCAAGAGGAACTATTTTAATTAAGCACTTTAATTCTCCCTTAATTTTTATAAATTACTTCTTGATGTGAGAATATTCCAATTCTATTACCAATGGCTTATTTAGAATTTTTGAGTATCAAGTTGTGCTATTCTAGGGTCATTTTAAGCACAAACCAAATATTTTTCAATTCAGGTTACACTAGGTTACTATTCCCACGATATCGCCGTAAAAACTTCAATTGCAATTTTAACCACCTTAATGACTCTATTTTCATTTCAAATTTTATCCAAAATTATTTTACAATATTTACTTTCATTTTGTTCAATTATATGACTCAAGTCTCAAAAAATACTATTCACCCTTCGGGAGAATACTATTGATTTATATTCTTCTTATCAGCCGTTAGCCACCTAAATAACCTTATTTCCCACCAAAATGTAAACCCAACTTATATACAACATATTCTTTTGATTAGTAAGAAACCCTATTCATCTCTTGCAAGTCACTATTCACAATTTCGAATTTTCAGGTGTTACACTTTAATACCATGAATCTTTCTATTTATTATCAGAAAGAATACAGGCAATGATAAAAGAATTGTGTATTTCAATTGTGTATGTTTTACAGAGATATTACATCTATATATACATGAGAATATGAGCTAATTATGGTAAGAATAATAATTCCTATAATCATGCTAACA
>CANXYI010755481.1:0-12039 GCA_948208565.1 Hura crepitans | reverse complement strand
CAACCTAATGGCTTTTTTTTAGATTTGGTTGCAAGAGAAATTGAAACTGCTTGCCATGCCTTCTAGGAAACTTTGGATCAAGTATGCCTCGAATCATCATTATGAAAGGAGACTTGAGAGAAAGTTCAGCATATTAGAGCTGTGGACTGCATGGCTTGGTGGTGATATTGAGATTTGATGGATGTGTCCTTGGTGGAAGATTTCTCACTTTTCTGTGTCTTGTCATTTGGGTTGTGTTCTATTAATAAGACGAAGGCATGCAACATTTTATGTCCCCTATCAGACTCAATGACAATTCGACTTGATATCGCGAGTCCCTTTTGAACCTTTAAGCTTTCAAGGTGGATGCTTGACATGATATTTCTTATGTTCTTACCTGACTTATGGAGACATCATTCTTGTTGAAGCATGTGCCTAATTATGAAGCTAGCAATCCAAGTACATATGATCATTACAATGATTGGATTATTAGTACATTAAGAGACAATTAGACACTAGTACTAAAGAGAAATAATAAAGATAAATCTTTTACATCTGGAAAGAAAACTCCAGTCTAAACTCCTAGAGTGCAATTATTTATATGATATTTCTCACTAAATGGAAGTTTGCATACTAATGATCATGACTAAGCATTTTTAACATTAATTGCATCGAAAACTAAACTGCTTAATCTTGGTAAATATATTAGTTGCCCTTTGATAAAACTACTGTTACCAATCAACCATGGTAGGTTTTCTTAATTGGATATTTTCTCTTAGATCCCCTAATTTTTGCACGAAGTGTTTGATTTCAAGTTTTCACCTCATCAGGGTGTCCTAATTTTCACCTAAGCCACCCCTTTTGGGGTTTTCAACTTAGTGGACATCATTTTTTTATCACTATTTTAGTAGATGTACTTTTTTAATCTGTCCATGTTCACGAGTTCTAAAAACTCATTGCCTTCTAAATTTGAGATTTTGACACCTCCATGCTTGAGTACTTTCTTCACTCTCTATGGACTTTCCCAATTGGGCTTAAATTTTCCTCTGGTGTCTGTTAGTAAAGGCTTGGTTTATTTTAAGACAAGATCGCCTTTTCGAATGGAACTATACTTGACTTTCTTGTTATAGGCCCTAGTAATATGATATGGAGCTTTCATCCATTTTTCATCAACTAACACCAGTTGTTCATATCTAGCCTTTACCTATTCAGCTTCTGGTGCTTTTACTTCCAAAACTACCCTTAGTAAGGGAACCTTAATTTCTACTAGTAATACAGCTTCCATTTCGTATACTAGTGAGTAGGGTGTGGCATTTATTGAAGTTCTGGCAGTTATCTTGCAGCCCTAAAGTGTAAACAGCAACATTTTCGTCCTATCCTTGTAAGTAACTATCATTTTTTGTAAACTTTTCTTGACATTTTTTATTAGTTACTTCTACTGCACCATTAGCTTGAGGTTTATAGGGGGAAGACTTAAGGTGCTCAATCCCATACTTCTGTAGAGCTATTTAGTTTCACCCTGAAACAATACTCCATTGTCTAAAATCACTTGTGGTGGTAGCCCATACCTATAGATGATGTTTCTTTCAATAAATTTAGACATCTATTTTGCCCCCAATTTATTGAAAGATTTAGCTTCTACCTACTTTGAAAAGTAATCGATTACCACTACTATGTACTTGTGACCTCTTACTACTGATGGCCTTATTTCTTTTATTATGTCAATTCCCCACATAGAAAATGGCCACGAAAAAGACAAGCTAGTTAATTCAGTTGGTCGTAGATAACTCAGATTGGTGTAGATTTGGCACTTATGGCTTTGATTGACAAAGTTGCAACAGTCAGTTTCTAAGGTCAACCAGTAGTACCATAGTCTCATGATTTTCTTTACTAAGTTTTTTTCCTTTTATATGTTAGCTACACACACCTTCATATACTTCTGCTAATATCTTCTAGGCTTCTATTTCATCCATGCACTTGAGTTAGAGACTATCGAAGTGCCTTTTGTACAGCATTCCTTGGAAGAAAATGAACTGAGTAGATAATTTTTGTAGGACACTCTTATCCTTTTCAATTGCTTGCTTTAGGTATCCCCGAGTCTCTAAGTATGTTTGAATGTCATGGTACCAAGGTAAATTATTATTGGTCTCTACCTCTATAATGCTCATTATGATAGTGTATGTTGGGAATCTTAACTTAGTGAAGTACATTGGCTTGGGCAAGTCTTTGTTAGTGAGATCTAATACTGACATTAAAATGGCTAGGGCATCGGCTACTTGATTCTGTTCCCTTGGAATATAATGGAAGGTGCACTTATTGAATGCTTTAGATAAGTCTATAACTATTCTAATATATTTGCTTAGATTCTCATCTTTGACCTCTCAGTTGCCTTTCACTCACTATATTACTAACATGGAGTCCCCATATACATTGATTGTCTTTGCCCCTAGCCAAAACAAGGTTTTAATGCAATAGATGCATGATTCGTATTCAACAATATTATTGGTGGCTAGAATTCCAACTTCCTAGCAAAGAATATCTGCTCATTTTCTAGACTAACAATTAGCATAATAACACTTGCTCCTTTTTGGTTCACTGCCCCATCAAAGAACATTTTCCATCCTTCTTGGGATATTGCCCCCAAGTATTCATCCAAAAATTCAAATTCTTTCTCCTTGCTCTCAATTGGTTGCTATGCTAGAAAATATACTACTGCTCACCCTTTGATTGTCTTCTTATGTAAGAGATGTCAAATTCTTATAATAATAAAATCCATATACCCATCTTACCTACTTGAGGGTGCAGTTTGTAGGTATCTTAAAAGGTCATGTTTGGCTACAGCCTCCACTTTATATGACTGAAAGTAGTGATAGAGCTTCTTGGAAGCCTAAATTACTCCTAAGCACATTTTCTCCACTTTTGAGTACTTCTGCTCATATGGGAGTAGCTTCTTGCTCATGCAATAGACTGTGTATTCCACTCCAAACTCATCTGCCTATGCAATGAAAGCTCCTATAGAGGTTTCTTCTACTGCTAGGTATAAGTTTAAAGTTTTCCCTAGTTTGGTTGTCTTCAAGGCTGGAGGCTTGGTTAGGTATTGTTTAATGGCTTTAAACACTTTCTAGCAATCATCATTCCATTCACTCGATTGACCCTTTCATAATAGCTTGAATATATGTTCACATATAGATTAAGCTTGGCTATGAACCTACTAATATACTATAATTTGCCTAAAAATCCTCTAACTTCCTTTTCTATTTAGGGAATGGGCATTCTAAGATCGCTTTCACCTTATCAGGATCTACCTCGATACCATTCTTGCTGACCATAAATCCTAACAATTTCCCTAACGTTACTCTGAACATATGCTTTTAAGGGTTGAGTCTCATGTTGAATTGATCTAACCTTTGGAAAACCTTTCTAGTGCTTTGAAATGTCCCTCCCTTTCTGAGGATTTTACCATCATATCATCTATATAGACTTCTACCTCCTTATACTTCATGTCATGAAATAGCTTAGTGGCCGTTCTTTGGTATGTTACTCCTATATTCTTTAGTCCAAAGGGTATTACCTTGTAGTAATAAGTCCCTTATTCTATTATAAATGCCATTTTGCATTTGTCTATAACCTTAATGAGAATCTAGTTATACCTTGAGAATCCCTCTACAAAAGAATACATGGTTGCCATAACTGCACTATCTACCAACATATTGATATGGGGTAAAGGGAAGTCATCTTTAAGGCATGCCTTGTTCAAGTCTTAATAATCCACACACATCCTAATCCTTCCATCTTTCTTTGGCATGGGGACAATGTTGGCTAACCAAGTGGGACAAACTATCTCCTCAATGAACTTAGCCTCAAGTAGTTTAATGACCTCTTTTTTAATCTTCTCAACCCATTCTGGTCTCATCCTTCTAAGCTTCTAGTGGACTAGAGCAACATGGTCATAGGTCGAGATGGCATGTTTGGCTACTTCTCAATCAATGCCAGGCATGTCTTCATAATTCTAAGCAAAGATTTTTTTCATATTTTTTCAACAATCTCTCATTTTTTTTCTTATTCCTCAGCAGTAGTATCATGGGTAATTAATATATTTTTAGGAAGTTCATTTCTACCAAGATTAAACAGCTTAGTTTTAATATAGTTAATGTCAAAGATGCTCATGTAATAATCATTCGAATGCATGCTACCATTAGGAAAAAAACATCACACAAATAAGCAAACTCCCTATTCATTTTATTGGAAAGAAAATTGTTCACCTCAAAGAGGTTAGATAAATACAATTTATCAAGAAATAATTCATTATCTAAATCAAGCGCATTTTTAGTGGTAGTTTGGTAGATCTCTTTAATAGCTGTGATGGTTAGAAAGACCTCTTCTGCCTATTAAGTCTGCTTCAAATCCCTTGATTCCTAATCTATGACATCTAAAAAAACCTTGAACCTAGGCTTGTAGTGACCAACTATGACTATTGGCTTTAGAGACCTATCATACTTTGTCTTCTTTTACTTCACAAAGTAATCCTCCAGGCTATCCCCTTTCTGCTTTGAGCTACCTTTCAGACTGGGTCATATCTTAACCCTTTAGTATCCTTCTGACTCTTGATCTTTAACGGCTTTGTTATCTCCTGGAGGTTCTTACCTAAACTAGCTCTTAGAAAGAAATTCATCTTCTTCATAATCTTAGACACTGTAAGGTCCATATAGTCCTTATATATGCCAGCAACATGAAACCTATTAAATGGTTGGTTTGCAATGGTAAGCATAGATACTGCATGGTCAACCTCAGCTTTGATTGTGATTATACTACCTTCATCAGGGAACTTAATCATTTGGGGCAATGTAGAAAGGACTCCTCCAAGCTTATAGAACTAAGGCCTTCCAAGTAAAACTGAAAACGTGGTTAGGATGTCAATGATTGTGAACTCAACTTCATCAATAATTGGCCTCACCTGGACCTTAGTAGTAAAGGATTCTTTAACTTGTCTTTTTGTGTCATCGTAGGCTTTGATGGTGATATTAGAGGGTACTAAATCTTCCTTTTTTATCCCCAAACCTACTAAGATCTTGACTCAACAAACACATAATGATAAGCCATCATCTACCATAGTGCATCCTATCTTTTTCCCATTCACCTCAGCTTAATAAAGAGAGGTCAATTATGTTCCCATCCTTCTAGGGGTAGGTCTTCATCTGAAAAGGTGATAAGCCCAGTATTTTCGGTCTTTATAACTTGGACTAGTTCTTCAAGAGTAGTGGTTGTAGATACTAAAAATTTCCCTAAGGCTTCACCCACCTTTTATCTGTATGCTTGAGAGGACATTAAAAGGTCCCAAATGCTAATGTGGGCCTGTGTCTTGTTTAGTTGTTTGAGTACTTCATTATTCTCATCTTCTTTTACCTCAATCTCTTTTTCAGGGAGGATCTAACCATTTTTCTCAACTCTTTCCATTATTTCTCCCTCAACCCTGACCTACTCTCTCTTACCCTCTTTAGGATCCTCATCAGAAGATCCATCCCAAAAATTCTTGCCCACCCTAAGCTCTCTTTCACTCTCATTATCCCAAAAATTAGTTAGAAGGATGGCTTTGCCCACTCTCACACCCTTACTTATCTCATGGATAGATTCATAGATGTCTTTTAACACATACTCTTCGGGTAGTCCGGACTTAAAAAGGCAAGGTTCTTATGCTTGGGAAGTGGGCTCAAATTGGCTTCTAGGTTAGATATCTATTTAGAGTCTATGAGATCTTGTATGGCTTTCCAAAGAAGTTTGCAATTGTTAGCAAGATGGCCTATTCTTTGATGGTGGGCATAGTACTAGTCATGCTTATGATTGGGAGGTAACAGACCATTTTGTGATTGAGGTGGGAGAGGTTGCAATTTCCCTTTTTTCACCAGCTTCTTCAAACACTAGGATAAAGACTTCCCCAAATTAAAGCAACACTTGCCTTGCACGGCATTCACATTTGTAGTCTTAGTGGTGCCTTTAGCATTATTGTTTGAATAGCTTATGTTACCTGATCATTTGAATCCCTTAGTCTGATAAGTTGCCTTTAAATCAATGGCAATATCTTTTAACTACTCCCAAGTTGTGATACCCTTAGCTATGAGCCTGCTGTTCATATAGCCATTAGCATTTCTAATAAACATCTTTATCTGGTCAATTTCTTTTAGCTTGTTTCTCATTTTCAGCACCTTAGCCCTCTACCTTTCAAGATAATCTAAAAAGTTTTCATTAAACTTTTTCCTTACCAATTCAAGGTTTTTCAATGTCACCTCAATGTTGGCTTTATTGGAGTATTGCTTGTTGAATGCTCATGCTAGTTCATCCCAATCTTCCTTAACCCTTGTTTCTTGGTAATGATACTAATCCAAGGCTTTCCCTGTAAGAGACATGCTGAATAGGCTCATGATCTGATCTTCAGACAAGCTAGTGGCCCTCATAGCGACTATATATTCCTTTAGATAGGTTTTTGGATTAGTAGTGCCATCAAATTTGCTTAAATTGGGCATTTTAAATTTATGGGTATAGTATGGTCTGATCTTAGGCTGATATCATCTAGGTTAATATCCTTTCCCCCAATAACGAGCCTACTCATGGCTTCCATCTTTTCATTTAGCTTTTTGATTTGGCCATCTTCAGCTGGCTTAGGCAAAGGAACTTTGTTGTAAGACTTCTTGACCAAAAGGATGTCATCATGTGAAACCTAATCATTACTATCATCTACCACCTCTTTTCCCTTATGGGTGGTAGAAGTCTATCCAACCTCCTTTTAAATGTGTACACTAGACAGGGCATTGGTGATGGTTGTCATCATCATCTTCTCCATTTCACCCATGGCCTCTATCAACATGGATTTGGTGACAAATTCATTACCAGACATGGTCTCTCTCTTTGGTTGGACTGGTAATGGATCGATAGTTCTGCTAAGGTGCTTACTACTCTCTTCCACTGAGTTGCAAATGAGGGATTAATGATAGATATCAAAATAAAGGGTTAGAAGTGATACATGACCAATATTAACAATATAGGGTGAAAATGATGTATGGTATGCTTGGGATGCATGTATATGCTATAATAAGGACAAACAATGCAAAAAACCTTCTGACCTTATTCCTCCCACACATATGGTCAAGCCATTTCTTTACTAGGTGGGATTAACCAAGCATCATCAGGGGATGCATAGGTTTAATCACAGGCAGTATTAGTCTTAATCAATTTCTCATATTCAAAGCGCATGTAAAGGCAATGGCCCATAACATTTAAGTCCTGTTTGAGGTGAAATTAGGCTAAACCCATCCCAGATAAAAGATACAATGGACTTGGCCCCACTTTAAATAAGGTTAAATGTAATAGGCCCACATAGCAGTCACAATGTAAATTACAAACACTTAGGGTCATACAACCTAGGGGAAGTTGTTAAGCTTGACTATATGGGCTCATGGTTTGGTTAGAAAGGCTTTCATGGCTCCCAAAAGTGGCGGTCCCTCCGAACGGGTCTTTCCAATCAAGGATAATAATGATCGATTAGTTCACCATTTTATATACCCGAAATAATGAAGCTTGTGAATGATGGATATGCTAGCAATCTTCCATTCTTGAATGAAAAATGGATTTATGATTTGCAACACCATCTAAGGTAAAAGGGACACGATTTATATAGAAATGAAATGCATGGGACTAATAAAAATGAGAATATTATAAGGTATATTATGTGGGCACTTTTGGATTCAATTCTCAGTCCTCAATAAAGTCATCACTGTAGAATTATTATATTTTATAGAGGATAAGTGGGTTAGTGTCTGGAGTTACCACCTAGCTCTACACCAAGACCACTGATCTTTTGCCCAAAAAGGGTTTAGAATCATATCTTATTTATGACTCAATAATATACCTTACTTTAAATTCTATCATTTATCCATCTTGTATCATGCAAGCAAGCATTTTAATTAAAGCATTCATGTCAGCTTATCATTTAGAGAGAATAAATTGCAATATTCAGAATATACAACAAGCATAAGTGTATTGGCATCTAGAAATCAAGTCATTCATTAGTTATGGTTTAACCTGACAACTACCTATAATTCCCTAGGAATTGGCGGTAATTGCCTAACTCTCATCTCTAGGAGATTAGCCTTTGTTAAAATACATTCTTTCATGTGACTTTTATTAAAGAAAACTAAAAACAATTTTATTAAGAAAACACCAATTAATTATGTAAAAAATTATTGATATGAGGTTAGGCATTTGGCATGTAAAACAAGTTATTAAACTACCTATTACAACCCAAAATAGTTAAAAGAAATAAAAGGCACAAAACCAAATAAACAAATAAGGCATAAGATGATTGGTCCCGCCTTTGCATTGTTAAATCCGTACAGACTCCCTAAGGCTCTGATTTATGTCCATGCAGACTACGATATATCATAGCTAATATGTCCGTCCAAACTTCTTACCTAATAAAAATAGTCACTTTTATACAACTCAAAGAAAGAGGTTAATACCACAAATAATGATCCGTAAGGAACTAAAAACAATGTTGAATAGAATGATAACAACATATGTAATACAAATATGAATAATCATGATGCATGCCTAAATGATGATTATAACTAAGAGAATGATGAATTAATCATACAAAGGAAAACATAAAGTTAAATATAGATATTCATAAGTACTAGACTTTAGAACATATGTCTATGCGAACTATACTCCTCGTGAAAGGGAGTCCATACGGACCACAAAATAGGATGAGCATGTATAAAGTATACATATTCGTGCAGACTACGGTCCTCATGAAAGGGAGTCCGTGCAGACCACAAAATAGGATAAGCATGCATAAAGTATACATATCCATGCAGACTATGATCCTCATCAAAGAGAGTTCATAAGGACCACAAAATAGGATAAGTGTGCATAAAGTATACATATCTATGTGGATTATAGTCCTTACAAAAGGGAGTCCGTGTGGACCACACATTAATTCCAAAATCTCCCTAATATGCATAATAAAGAACAAAATAATGATATAATATAACAACATATAATATGTCTACATGGTAAGTAGAATACATTAAAACATTGTATACAAAGCAAATAAAAAACTATATCAAACAATAGCCAGCATGGACGTCAGATCACACACATATTAACATATTAAGTCCATGTGGACCTTATCATGCTTTAAGATAAGTCCATAGGATTATAGTGTTAATTATAGAATGATCGTAATGTCTTAACAGGCAATTACACATGATTAAAATAGTTCAAACAATAACCTACTCCTACAATCAATGTTGGGATTACATAAAATCACCTTACGTATGATTAATCATTAGAGATCATCAAATTACAGAAGCAACATGGATGAATACAATTGAATACAATAGGAGACCTCAAATCTTACCTTGTGAATAAGCTTCAAGCAACAAACCAAGTGTAGAGTTTTGGAAAGGATTATGATTTTGGTGCAGGCTAAAGGTCTAGTAAAGCAATTCTTTCTTCGGAGTCTGTGCCTAGACTCTTAAAATAGTAGGTTTGGCTTTTCTAATTGTCTCCACTTTCTCATACCCTAGAGAGGGTATTTATAGGCTTGAGGGATGACTCTCCCATTTAAAAAAGGTAAAGTCATTATAGGATTAGGAAGTAGAGTCTGAATAGGAAGTTCACACTTCTAGAAGCTTTTTATGGACAAGTCCGTGCGAAATATGGGTGATGACATCCTTAGGTTGAGCCTGGCAGTCTATGGGCCTTAGGCTTGGTATTAGGCTGAGTCTACATAATCCATGCGAATGTGGGCTTTGGTTAGTCCAGGCGAATCATGGGCCATGGGTTAGGTTGGGCCTTGGTTGGTTGGTGTGGACCTCATAGAATCAAGTCTAGGTGAACTTGTACCAAGGTAGTCTGTATGAACCAAGGCTTTATATTGTTTGCTTTATTACTTGAGCTTGTCTCTGGTTATCATCATAGGCCCAAAAGGTAAGGCGTCTATAGTTGTAACATCTCCTTATCAGGTTCTCTTATAGAACAGGTAATGGGTGTTACATCTCTAGTCTAATATTTGACCATCATGTCATCCATGTGCACTGCTACTTCCATGTGGTTTAAGTCCTTGAGAATTTTGGTTGCAATAGGCTAGTAAGTTACTCTTTCATTCTTCAATCCAAATAGCATCACCTTATAGCAAAAGTTTCCATATTTTATGATGAAGGTCATATTTACCTTATTGATGATCTTATTTAGAATCTAATTATACTAGCATACCCATCTACAAAACTAAACATATAAGCCATGATTACACTATCAATCAAAACATCAATATAAGTAGTGAAAAGTAATCTTTTTAGACAAGACTTGTTCAAGTCTTGATAGTTTACACACATTCTCACTCTTCTGCCTTTCTTTAGTACTAAAACTATGTTTCTTAACCAACTTGGCTTCTTCCAAGAACTTTGCCTCAATCTGGTTGTGAACTTCATCTTTAATCTTTTTACCCTATTAAGGTCTCATGCATCTCAGTTTCTCCTTTACCACTTTAGCTCCTTTATAAGTTAGAATAACATGCTTTACCACTAATCTATCTATGCCAAACATATCTTGATAAGTCCACACAAAAACTTGTTTGTATTTTATTACTAATCTCTTAAATCTTTCTCTCTCTTTAGGGGTAAAGTTAAATGCAATTAAAATATTTTTACCTTCATTTTTAGTACCAATATAAAAGGTTTAGTTTTAACAAATTCAATGTCAAATATGTGTGTAAAGTTATAATCATGATGTAATGAGCCATCAAGCATGATATCACACAAGTAAGCAAAACCTACAGACATATCATTAACTTTAGAAATAAAGAGGCATCAACCTCTAATTAAAAAAAGTTTATCATTATTACAATTAGAAACATCATCATAAACAGTAGTAATAGTGGTGTCTTCCTCTTTGGCTTCAGTATCAATCTCTTTGATAGGTTCTTCTTATACCTCCTTGAGCCTTCTTCAATAGGCTTATCCTTCTTTTCAAGAAACTCTATTTCCATAGTTTCATCTAACAAATACTCAAATTAAAGCTTTTCATCTCCTAGTTAACATTCATATTCTCCAAGTAGGCCACCATATCAACTACTTCATCTTTATCATCCTTCATAATAAAAATAGTCTTCTAGTTTTAGATATTATTAAAGATGTGGAAACTCAATTTCATCATATTACCCATCCTAAAGACTTCAACCTTACCATAATAAGCTTCTTCAGATTTCCCTTTCACAAAATAGTCATCAAAAAGAGCATGCACATCACACTTCTTCATAGAATTTTACATTCCTTCTTCATTGTAACCTAATCCTTTCTTAAACTGGTAAGCCTGACCCTTAGTCTTCATAGGTGCAAATAAACCTTAAAAATTCTTCCGTAGATAAGCTCTAGGTAGATAATCCCATCTCTTCATGATTCCAGGAGTCACATAATTCATCCAATCATTAGTATTAATTTCAGCTACATAGAACCCTATCAGTGGTTGAGCAACAATCCAGAAGGCAACTATAGTGTTATCTCTAAAGGCCTCGATGGTCACTATGCCTCAATGGTCACTATGCCTCCATCATGAGGAAATTTGATCATCTGATGAAAAGTAGATGGCATACCCTTTAATTTGTAGAACTATGGCCTGCTTAGTAAGAGATTAAAGTTAGTTGGAATATCTAGTATAGTGAACATGGAATTGTCAAAAAAAGGCCCCACTTTCACCTCAGCTATAAAACTTCCCTTTAGTTTCCTCATGCTATTGTCATAGGCACTAATCTCAAAATCTGAAGGAGTTAGGTCAACCTTCTTGATCTTTAAACCGGCTAGGATCCTAAGGGGGCATACATTGAGAGATGACCTATAATGCTCGTAAGTTAGAGTTTCATGAACAGTATCTCTGAGGCTAAATAGTGCTCCTCGAGAGTCAGAGCACCTTAGTAAGGCCGGAAAGAAGCGTAATGATCATAAAACTTTGATAGGCTAGAAAATGAATAAAATGAAATAATTTAAAATCTTAGCAGAATCAATAAATTAT
>CANXYI010755477.1:0-13270 GCA_948208565.1 Hura crepitans | reverse complement strand
AAGTTCTCAAATTAAATCCATCACCCGATTTTATGTATGACACTTCCAATTTCAATCCCAAAATATTCTACGAATGCCGAATTAGGTAAAAAAATGATTTTACATGTTAAAAAAGAAATAATAATCAAAAATCATATATTTACCCAATAAATTGGTGTTTTGCTAATAAAATAAATTCTGATTCCATCTTAATAAAAGCTACAACAATAACATCCATTTTTTAAAATTAGCATGTGAGAATTAAAGTTCTCAAACCATTCTTCCAAATAAAAGTCACCACAATAAAATTCATTTTTTTCCAAATTAGCATACGAGAATCGAAGTTCTCAAACCAATCACCTGATTTTAATAAAAGTCGCTATAATAAAATCCATTTTTCCAAGATCAACATTGAGAACCAAAGTTCTTAAGATAATCAATCGCTTGATTTCATGTATGATATTTTGATTCCAAGCACTTATTTATTTTTCTATAAATATATTTTGTAAAACCTCATTTATGAATACGTGATTTACTTTAATTGTAAAATGTCGCTTGAGAAAAGGAATAATATTATAAATTTAAACTGAATTTCCATATTAATTTGAGGTGTAAATAAGAGTAGGGTTCCGAATCGCTCTAGTTTTGGCTCTACAAGGTATTTCCTAACTTGGTCGGGTGGCGACTCCTACCTTGTGATGCCTAACTCGCTCCTCTTAGGCTAATCAAATAGGAGTGGCCCTAGATTCCTTTGGCTTCCTTCTCATCTTTTGAGACTCGAAGAGTGAGGCTTGGGTTAAGTCCTTGGCTATTTCAGTTTGATCGACCTACAGAAAAAACAAGGGATGTGAACACTATATTGGTTGTGTAATCTGAACTTTCACCTCTTATTATCACTTTTGACCCATTATCATTTAACAATGTGATCTTTTTCCTAATGCAGTCCATCATGGCATGATACATGGATAACCAGTCCATGCCTAGAATAAGATCGAACTCATTGAACAACAGTTTAATGAGATCTGCTATGAAATTATGTCTTTGTACTAACAAAAGACAATTTCTATAAACCTTGTTTACTATGACGTGCTATCCAATTGGATTACTAACCATCATGTTGAAACCAAGGTCATCTGACTCTAACCTTTGGTCTAAAACTCATGTTATGCATATGTAACTATGTGTAGACCCTAAATCTATCAGTGCTAAAGCAGGTAAATTGAATATATGGAATGTACCCACTATAACATTAGTAGCCTCTGCCTTCTTATGTGCTTTAATGGTGTACTGTCTCGTTGGAGCTCCACTATCTAACTTCTCTCTTTGGTTTGCCCCAGCTCTATTCCTAATCTCTCTCTGGTCCCACCTCAATAATGATTCTTGTGGCCTCCTAGGATAGTTTTTCTAAAGATGATCTCTAGCACCACAACTTTAATAAATATCCCGTAGTGTCCTCCAACACACTCCTTTGTGCATCTTGTGACAAATCTCGTACTATGGTGTTAAAGCATTGCCTGCCATAGACCTAGGGACACCCAAAGCTTGTGTCTGTTGCCTAGACTAGGATTTAGATCCTTGGCCAAATCTCTGAATTTGATAATGCTTCCTATCCTATCAATCCTTGGACTACTAACTTTTCTACTTTTTGTCTGTGTTATACCAAGAACTACCATATCTTTGGCTATATAACCACTTCTTAAAGCTATCTCATTTCTACCTCAACTACCCAATCATCTCTATTGTTTGACATGCATCCACTAAATTTGAGAAATATTGAATCCTCATCTAGCCGACCTGGTACCTAATGTCTAAGTTTAGCCCCTTTTCAAACTTTTTGCACCTGTCCTCTTCAGTAGCAATGATTGCCTTAGCATAACGACTCAACCGTGCAAACTCTTTCTCATACTCAGCTATGGTCTGATGCCTTTACTGAAGATCCATGAATTCCTGGTACTTCTGATCTAAGTAAAACTTTGATATATACTTCTTTTTAAACTCCCTCATGAAAAACTCCTAGGTCAGATCCTCTGCCGTTTTATGCCCTATAATGGTTTCCCACCACTTTAGTGCCTCATCTAATAGAATAGACATGGCACATGCTATATACTCATTTAGAAGGCATCTAGGCTATTGTATAATCAAGACTATAAAGTCCAACTAATACTCTAACTAGATGGAATCATCCTCCTTAACTTCTTTGAAGAACTCTACCTCATTCTTCAGTAGCTACTCTCGATAGGTTCTCTGAAATGCTTATAGCTCTTAGGGTACATGAGGTGGAACTACCTACTATGCTGTAGCAACTGTAGTAGCAGCAGCCACTATTGCCTATCTCACTAACTCCAGCATGGTCTCTAACCAAGCTGGTGGGTCTTATTACCCTAGTGCTGCATGTCTCGCATCACTAGGAGTGATGCTCATAGATCGAGCACCCTTTTATGCAACTGTGGTAGAAGCATAGCTCTCTACCTCCTCTTCCTCATCTCGGGTCAACTGTGACTCATTGATATGCCTAAAGGTAAGAAAGATAGATTATAAGCCACCACATGTAAAATATGATGATGTAAATGTTCTACACACTATAGTACTTTTATGTAACCCATATGTCTAAAGGAAAGCCTAAACTGGAGCTTTGATACCACTTAACTATGATGCCTGCCACCCATTTTGAACATTAGACTGAATAGCGAATACGCACAATACATAACAGTATCTAAAATCCATATACAATAACCCGTCCTAATTAAAACTTTTTATTACTTAAGATATTTTAAAACTTAAGAAGATGTAAAAATGTAAAAACTATTTTGGCACATATTACAAGGTAACTAGTGGAATCATCTTGTCAAAATTTTGATAACATAATGGTTGTATCAGGACACTTTTTCAAATAGTACCTACTATGAAAACACTTCTATAATCATGACACAACAATTTCTCAACCACTTGGGTCCTCCTGACCCTCTAATTTCATCAAAACAACATATCACATACAACGAAGCCTCAAGCTCATCAAAACATTATATAAAATCTCAATGGGGTGTCAAGAAACCTTAATAGCACTCATCACATGTAAAAGTAATAGATATCATACAAGTCATGCAATGTAATTTAAAACATTGTATTAAAGGTTTACAAAACCATATATCACTTAAAGTTATAAAACTAGCTAATTTACACAGATTAGGCCCAATCCCTCTATTGGATCACAAGAGTACTATAAATGTTATGACATCATTATACATTTACAAAAGAAACAAAATGTACCTAGAGGGCAATTCTTTACGTCTCTTATGGTGTAGAGGCTTTGATCTATTTATACTTTTCTTCAACTTACGCATTGCAAAAATAAGTAATGCACTAAGCATAAAGCTTAGTGGTGTAATCACTTTAACATGCATACTTATATTTAATCGATCGTGCATTGAACATGCATTAACAATAATTATTAGGTTGAAATAACTTATATATTACACAACACACAATAATCACAAGATATGCCAAATACCTAGTCTTATATAACATAGAGCAAACAATAGGATTAAGAATATGATCATCACACAGTCAGCATAACAATCCATACATCATACTTTATTTACATGCCATAAAGATGAGGTAAAAAATTAAGATATATTACTTCCTCATTAACCATGATACTTATTAGTTTAATTAATGCCTATAATATCACTACAATAATGCCTATAATATCACTACAACTTACCAAGGCTAGATAGCGAATTCAATGTATCATGCCTAAAGGCTCACAGAATTATGGCTGAAGGCTTATGATATCATGCCCAAAGGCTAATGCTCATTAGCATAACAAAGCAACCCATAGGTCTCATACTCGAAGGTATATTAGCAGTTGCTAATATCCTAGTTGACTGGTCAACCTATGCAAACTTGGTTGTCTAACAATATAGACATCATTAAACTCATTATATTATTTTATTTGTACCAATTACGCATTTCACACCATCTTGTGACATTCATTTATCTCATTGGCCATTTTTCATATTAGCATGACCTATATCATATGCCCATAGCATATATATTACAAATAAGCATAGCATGACCAACTTAGGCTCAAATATTGATAATGACAACATGTGATCTCTTATAACTATAACAATCTTTATAGTTACATGAGGACATCATAATATATTAAAAAACATTAGACTTAAGATCAAGGTTCATTCACATGCACATGGTACACGAGGTACAATATGAGTTCTATTAACATCATAGATTAAACCTAAATATTTATGAATATAGAACTACATTTCAAGTCTTAGAACCCCTTAATAAACTCATAAGAATATACCTAAATGATGATCAAAATATTCTCAATATCATGACAAAATTTGGGTTAAAAACGGTTCGAAATTTCATTAAGAATTGAAAAAGTTACGAAGAAAATAATATGTGGTCAATAGTGGTCAAAATGGGTCACGTCCATGACCCCCTTAAAACTTTAGAAACCTGTATTTTGGCTTGGAGGCGTCGTAGGCATAACTTGCTAAAAGGTCACAGCTAGGAGGCCTTATTTTTAGTAATAAACATGCAAATTTCTGATGATTTTTGCAAAAAATCCATCCATTTTCAAACCCAAACCAAGTAACCTTTAACACCGATTCAATCACACTTATTACAACACTTATGGAGCATAATTCTCATCAAATTCATAACAAATACATTCAATAACCATCCATAAATCATCATCATAATGCATTTATTTCCATATTTGTGTCCATACACCAGAATTAATATTCATGCCATTTCACTCAATTTAAAGTGATTACACATACCAATTAAGGTCATATGAGACCCCCGAAGTTGGTTCAAGCCTTCTCCTTACCTTGGGAGGCTCGAGTTGTCGTTTCGCTTATAAATATAAAAGGGTACAAACTTTAATAAATAATATAAAATAATCTAAAAGTTGAAAAAATATTTTCGAGCCTAGATACATGCTATACAACATCTTAGGAACCAGTTAAAAATAAAATTTACAAAAAAAGAAAACTCGAGAGAGAGAAAGTTACTATTCACCTCGATTTTCTTTTCTATTTTCCTTCCCGAAATACTCTACCGTTCTGGATGATTTTGGTGTCCACAGACTCATCTCGAAATGCTCATCATTTTGGGTGTTAACTTGCTTTATGGGTCCCTTCGAGGAGAGAGAATTCAATAAAGAAAGTGAGAGAGAGAGGGGTAGCAAAAATGGAGTGGAAAGGATGAGAGGAAGATTTGTCTGGTATATGTGAGAGGAGGATAAGTTTCCTCTATTTATACTTTCCACAAAAATAATTTTTTCCTTCAAAAAATTATTATAACCGATAGAAAAGTCAATTTTCCTCTATTCTTATCTCTAAAATTCCATAAATCCAACCCCTAAATCCTTTCAAAATCTCGTGCCCAAATTTTGACAATAACCCAAAAAATTAACATATTTTATGTCCCAAAAATTGGTAAAAATAGTTCCCAAACATAAAAAATTCTGATTCAAAAGCCATTAGACTATTTGGAATATTTGAGTATCAGGTTGTAATATTTTTAGATTATTTTGAGTAACTTTTAATTTATTTTACAATTTAGCTTTATCTGTGGCACTATTCATAAGGCACTATCATAAAATCTTAATTAGCATTCTTAACCATCCGAACGACTTCGGATTGGTTGCAAACTTTGCCCAAAATTCTCTTGTAATTAATACTTCTCGTTGGTATAATTAGTGTGACTCAGGTCTTGGAAAGCACTATTCATCCTAAGAACTACTATTCACGAGAGTTGGGATTTTTGAGTCATTTCATTTACTCATTTGTATATGTATTCTTCCTTAAGTTAACATGTTATTACCTTTAAGTTTGATGCATGTCATATTTTGTTATATTTATAACTATTTGTCTTTATACCTTTATTTTGTTTTGTTAGAGGGTTTACTATAGCTTTAGACCCAACATGTTAATTATCAATTTATTTATGGTTATATTTCATCAATCTATCATGTCATCTCGTTTTGATTCATTACTACTACTACTGCTACTAATACTACTACTACTACTACTACTACTACTACTACTACTACTACTACTATTATTATTATTATTAACATCATCATCATTATCATTTTAGGCCCATACATAGGAGACTATGTTAGACACAAGATAGTGGGATCTATCTTGTATAGTGGGCCATATTTTTAGCCTTAACATATGTACACACCATACATCCAATAGTAGGGATCAGCTCTATAGAACCTCCCATACTGAATGGCAAGGATTAGTCCAATTAGACCTCTTAATAGGTAGGATAACAATGATCAGCCCTAGTAAATCTCTCAATACCCTAAATCTCATCATCAATGGATAGTAGGGATCAACCTTAGTGGACCTCCCAATATCCACACTAACACGAGTAGTAGGGATCAACCTATATAGACCTCCCAATACCTAAAACAAAGTGGGTAGCAACAATCAGTCCATGTGAACCTCTCAATATCCAGGTTGTAGGGGTTAATCCATGCGGACCTCTTAATGACCCTAGATAGCAGAGATCAATCTGTGCGAACCTCCTAATACATAAGGTGTGCAGACTCAATCAAAGTCTAGCCGCTATGCCTGTCACACAATAGGCTAAGATACTTATAGATCAAGTCCCTAATAGCTACTAACTCTTTTAGTTGATCAGTTAACATATCTAGTAGGTGGTCTAATTGATATGGGCCAATTACGCTTATTACCTCAATCACTTGTTTTATGTTATTAAACTTATGTTTAACTTACTAATTCCTCATCAATACCATATTATTCAAAGGTGTGCAATTATGATCACTAACTATTACTTTTAAAACCTTAAAGTCCCTTAAATTATCCAGTCTATTCAAATTATAAAGTTATATTCATTGGCCATTCACACTATTATGGTTCTATACCACCTTATATAAGTTTTCATTAATTATTATCACGATGGTTCCATATTTATCTTAACATTAAGCCATCACATTACACACACATATCACTTTTTCCACTAGTACTTATTACATTATCATACTCACCTTCTTCTAAGCACTAACATACCTTAAATGTCCTTAAGCATTATAACATACACCTTATACCCTCACACACACCTCATGGTTGCCCCATATAGAAGTACACACACCTAGTCTCTTTTTAGTTTTATTTTACCATTAGACATTTTGTTCATTTCCTAACTCACTTACATTACACACATAAGCTAATCCCTCATGCACACATACTTTTACCCTTAGTGCACCATTCAACCACACACACTTTCCACGCATACACATTATGTTTCCACTACTTCTTTAGTCATTTATGCTTATTGCATTCACCACACCTTACATGTATACTTTTCTAATGAAAACATGTGCACATGTCTCATACACTTACTCACATACCTATATGTGTCATGTACTTAACACAAAATTCATTTTACATTAAGTACACTTACTCATTAACTCTACACCTCACCACTCTCCTTACCTAATTACCATTTCCTTTGTGCCATATACCTTTAATTATACTTACATATAAACACCTACTTATTTATATACATCTCGGCTATAAGGTCAAAATACGCACGTATGTGATTTCTCATTTTAATCATGCCTACCCCTATCTCATCAATGTATAGAAAATCCATATACAACTTAATTACACATACACACACTTACTTTACATGTACATAACATTCAGGCATAACTTTATCACACACACATTATTTTCTTTTCTTTTCTTCATGCATTCTTACTTTACATTAATGCTACACACCACACTTACATTCACTAAACACAAAACACTTAATATATATGCCTAACACTATACTTCTATACACATACATTAACACACATATAATGCAAAAATTAATGTACAATATATATAACTTTAAATTAACTTACAGTGGGCTTTAGAACATTCTGATTGCACTTCAGAACCTTTTGTTTCCTTTTCCTCCTTTCATTCCACCATTAGACTATAAACATATTTGGTTTTAATTTAGAAAATTTATATAGAAATCTACATAGCTATAAATCAAAATATATTTTTATAGGAATTCTCTACACCACAAATACTATTTAATAAAAATAAGAAACCTTAAGAACAAACACTTACTCACTAAAAGGTTACTATTCACCAAGCTTTAAAATCTCTTCAAACAAGTAATCCCATTTCTTTTTCTCTACTTGATCATGTTTAAGAGATTGTAAAAGCATGATTTGCTATTTTACTTGAAAGAACTAGTGCATATTAAGGGTTAGAATAAAGAAAGGAAAAAAAAGGAAACATAGGGGAGGTAGAGTCGACCATGAAAGGAAAAAAGAGGAAGGAGAGAAAGTTTGGCTCCCATACACCCACACACACCTAGGGCTATTCATAAATGCATCCAAACCAACCCAATCCACTAGCTTAACCTAGCCTAACCCAAAAAAGTAGATTTTAGACTTATTAAATTAATTTGGGTTGGGTTTGTCATATATCAAAGATTTTGATGGTCGGGTTGATAAAATTAATTCGAGTTCTCTACTAACCCAACCACTATTACACTCAAATACCTAAAAATCATCTCCTAGTTAGATTTTGTTGTATTTCCTAGAATCCCTAATGCCAGGTCTATAGTAGAAGCTCGAAGGTGCTACCACTGTAGATCTTAACCATTATATTCACTCACTCAAACTGCAATAACTGTAAGCTCCTCTTTTTTTATCTTTTCTTCATTTGGGTAGGGTTGTTCATGGATTCTCTGATTGTTTTGTAGATTTCAAATCCTAATTCCAAAGCTGAAGCTGCTAAATTTAGAGTTGAGGAATGCAAGATTGCTAAATAGGAGTTTCGCCACATGCTAGTATGTGCTTCAAATAATTTGTCGCTCATTTTTCAATATAAAAACAATGATTTTTTTATGGTTTTTTGCTAAGAAGATCATGATGGAAAGTTAAGGATTTGAAGTTTTAGATATGGGTTCCTACCATATCATTCTCTACAGGAATATCCAATTGTTATGTGCAATTATCTTACATATACATTTAGATGCCATTGTGCTTAAAGATCAGTAGCTACTATAGTGAATAAGAAATGGGACTAAACTGGAGTTAGTTGGCTTAATGTACGCATAATTGTAACTAGAGGCAACTTCTTTAATCTCAATAGCTAACGGCCATAGACAGTTTAGCATTAGAAGTCAATGATAGCATATGAGATGTGGGTAAAATATTAGAACGTGTTTGTTTCCTTTAACACCAATGAATAGGCTATAGAAGTGAACTCTATTCTTTTTTTTATCTGACATTGCTTTTTTCTTTTGTTCTTCTTCTTTTTAAAACTAGAAAGTTGCAATAAAACCCTCTCTTTGAATCCAAGTTTCCCTTACGTCTGTGTTTATTTGCTTTTGACATTCACGGTTCCACATTTTCTTCTTTACTTTGCTTTCATAAGTAGTTGCCAAATCTTGGATTTATACTCGCAATACTATAGTTCAAAGATTTAACTAACCAGCCCCATTTTTGTGGATTAACAGTATCTAAAGTCTTGAACTTTGTGTTTGTACTTTGTTTATACCCTTTGTTCATATCTACATCATTAATCTGCTGGATTCTTTTTCTTTTTTCTCTTTTTCTTGTCGCCTTTTTGGTCTTTCTTAGGTTCTCCATTTGTTTCTACTTGTTCATTCAATGAAGTTTTGTGGGTCTTCTGGATTCATTTGAAACATAGAGTGTGAGAATCAAAGAGTGGGGGAGATTTATTGCAGAGAAAATGAGATCAATTGCTTCATTGCTTCTTCTTTATGTATTTTCTCTTGTTCTTTTTGTGACTTATGAGCCCTTTCCAAAAGATGAAGGTATACATTACTGATCTAGATCTTAGATCTTGATTCTTTATGTTTTAAGAAAATAGGGGAAATATGTTAGGTGCTGCTTTTGATTTTTTTGTAAATTAAAACTTCTTAGCCAAGTTAATTTGTATCACTAGGCTAAATTAAGCATTAGTAGATTTATTAAAAGACTTGATTTATCCAAATTGTAGTCATCTTCTAGTTTTCGTGTTTGAAATAATGTGATGTTCATTGGAATGTTTTAATTTGTGAAAGTTCTTAGATTTGGTACTTCCATGATACATATTTTTGTAGTAAATTGTTGCAAGTTTTTTTCTTTTATTTTCCCCCCTAAATTAGAATACTTGGCTTTACACAGTTGGGGCACTGAAAATCTTCAAGGAAGTTATATATGAGGATTCACTTCTGGTATTGTCTGATTGAAACTACTTAGATGCAGATCTTTGTAACTGGTCTGGCATTTGGTGCTCTTTGTAGTTAATCTTTTATTCATTTTGTTTGTGTTTGAACGTGTCTAATGTTTTTTGTTTCGCTTGTGTTCGAACGTGCTCTTCGTAGTTAATGTTTTCTTTTCCAAAATTTTGAATTAATGCCATGTAAATATAAATACAAGTATTTTTTAATAACGATATAAATATAAATTTGTTGTAAATATAAATGCATATATAATGGTGTGAATATATTTTGATAGAATTTTAATCATATAATTTTAATATTTTTAGTATAATTATTTATTTGCTTAACAGTTCATATTTTATTTATTTTCAATAAGCAAAATAGAAATAGAAAGAAAATATCATTAAAATTAAAATCATAAAAAAAGAAACGGTTCAATTTACATTTAAACCGTTTCAAATTATATTAAACCATTTTCAATCATTAGTGGGTTGGGTTGGTTTTTTATATTTAAACCGCCTTAAACCATTATGTGGTCTTGGTTGGTTTGGTTTGAATTTACATATAATTTTACCCAAACTAACCCATGAACACTCCTACACACACCATACACCTTTTATATTATGGTAGGGGATGGCTATGATTATGCCACGTGGCAATTAGAGGACCCGATTAATCCTATTTATGTTTTTATCTTTAAAAATGCAAATAAAATGCTCAAAACTTCCAAAATTATTTTTTTCAATGCTAAAAATTCTTAAAAATCTTAATAAGAGGGTCGCTAAAATCTTAGGCCAAAATTCCAAGGGGAACTAGGTGAACTATTCACTTGTACAATTAAAAAAATTAGAATAAATACCAAATGACCTCAAAAAATTTTAATTCCTTTACCATCAGATTATTTAGAATTTTTGACATTCAGAGTGTGCTATTTTAAGGTCCATCTGAGCATATCTCAAGCCACTGCTGGTATAGTGCTAATTAAAGTCACTATTCACTAGATCTCAGCATAAATGAGTTATTAGTTCAGCTAGAAGTTTTAATTATTTTATTTTCATCATTTCTAGTAAGTTAAAGTTTAACGATCGGTACTCCCCCTTCAGTTACCTTCATAGGGCCCAATTGCTCAAAGAGCACTATTCATCCCTTGGGTTACACTGTTCATAGAACTAGAGCTCATGGGTATTATAGTTCTTCCCCTCCTAAGAAATTTCATCCTTGAAATTTCCTTGATATCCTCAATGATGTCATTGGCTTTTCATCCCCTGCTTAGTTCTTTAGGTGGTCTACTTTTATTACGTTCATACGGCTCTTAATTACTGTGTTGTTCAAATTCCTAGTTTGCATAATTTTCTTCACTAGAGTCTATATGAATACCTCATTATAACATAATCTCCTTTTTATCTAAAAGTTTCCTATCATTAGCACATGAAAGGATTAAACTCAATATCTTTTTAGTATAGATACTCAAGTTATGTTAGTGGTACCTATACTTCTTCTCCATTTCATATATTCGGTAATTTCATATAGGTTAATGAGATCTCACTTATCTCATTCTTTTTTTGATTCCTAATATCATTAAATATGACAGTACTTTTCATATGTTTATTAATGCACAATGCTTACTCTTTTACATATATCTTTATGCCTTCTATAACCACTCAATCTTTTTTCTCAACTAAGTGGTATTATACACTTCTGATCGTACTACAGTTCGCTAATTATCATGGTTCAATTAGCCTGACTACAGTCATTAGCCCAAAGCTCATTTTTAGAATTCTATGCTCTCCCTTTAGATACCATAGCTTTATGATATTGCATTTGCCTTAAACAACCCACGGTTTCACCACAAAGCTTTTAGCATCTCTTCTTTCATTTCTATTTCAGAATCACTGCTAGATGAAGTAGTTAAAAAAAGGTTATGCTTAAATTTTCTATCCATCAGCCACTAAGGTTCCTTTTCCCTTGCACCTATGTCTAGTGTACAATACACCAGAATAATACTTATACCTATCAATCTTAGCTTTGGATGTCTTAACGTTCCCTTTTTAACTAAACTCACTCTATGAGTAAGGCCATTCTCTTATGGCTAAGTTGTCATGCTTATAGCATTAGCTAAATTCTCTCTTATGATTATATCGATACCATTTTGCCATTTATATGTTAGGATTTTGCATTCATCATGATAGTTTTACACTCAACTCTTTACATAAAAGTGCACTTATGATTTCTACAGCCATATGAATATCATTCTTCTTACCATAACAATAATGTCTCCTTATCTTAAAGTCACCAACATCCATTATGACTTTTCAATTTCTAAATTTTTACACCATTTTAATGGCCTTGAGGTGCATGTCATGACATCCTTATTTGCCATCAGTATGATCCCAACTCTACGTGGTATGTATTTCAGAATATGACCAATTTCTTTTTCTAACTTAAGCTACTTTAAAATAACATCCCAATTCATCTTTCTAACTCTATTCAAACTTCTTTAACCTCAAATATATATAGCTCCACCTCCTTAAATGGTGTTACATTATTAAAATAACAATCCTTGCACCTTTCCTTTCCTAATTACTTGATTTTAGGGACTCTGAACTCTTATAGTAAGCTTCAAAGTTCTTTGGTCTATTATAATTCTCTCATCCTACTCCCCTTCTTAAAGGTTGATTAGGGGTTCACAACATCTATGTTTCCACACTCTTTTGGCATTTACCATATCTCCTCATATATACAACTTATAATTATTCTAATTGACAATTTTATAGGATCCATCCTTCTTAGCTAAGTTCACTCAACTCTCTTTATTCAGTACACATCATTCATTCCCCAAGCAACCTTGCACTCACTGTACTTCTCTCATTCCATTCTAAAACCAATCCCACCTGTCTCTAAGGGTACAACTTTTCCCTTAACCTCGCTCCATTCAACTCAGTATGTGCCTCATCTCATGTCCTCAATTACCTTCTCATTACTCTCTACTAGGGTATAATTCTACCAAGTCCTTTTATATTAGGGATAGAAGTATTTCATGCTTAAG
>CANXYI010755374.1:0-13811 GCA_948208565.1 Hura crepitans | reverse complement strand
ATTAGAATTTTTGACCTTTAAGGTATCCCATTTTTAAGTCCATCCAGGTACATCCCGAACAATTCTTAGCTCTAACACAACTAATATCACTATTCACTATTTTTTAGCATGTTATGGTTTATTGGTTCTATTAAATCTTTTAATTTTTTTCATTTTCTTCATTTTATGTCTTGTGGAAATTTTACAAGTAGTACTTGCCCTTTCTGGCCATCTTTAATACCCTGACATCCTGGGAACACTATTTATAGCTCGAAAGTATTATTTATGAAACTGAGTTTCACGGGCATTACATTTCTTCCCCTCTTAAGAAATTTTGTCTTTAAAATTACCTGAGGAAAATAGGTGAGGATACTATGCTTTCATCTATTCCTTGCTCTCCCATGTTATCTCTTCTGTGTTGTGGTGCTTCCATACCACTTTTACCAGTGTTATGGTTTTGTTTCTTAATTCTATGATTTCTCTAGATAACACTTGTACTGGTTCCTCTTCATATGTCAAATCTGACTAAACTTGCACTTCTTCTATAGATATGACATGAGAAGGATCAGATTGACATCATCTCAACATCGATACATAAAAGACATCATGTAATTACTACAATTCTAGTGGCAATACAAGTCGATAAGACACCGGTCCCATATGCTTTGTAATCTCATATGGACCAATGAACCTTAGGCCTAATTTCCTTTTCTTGCCAAATCTGAGGATCTTTTACCATGGAGATACTTTTAAAAACACTCTATAACCAATCTCATACTCAATATCTCTTATTTTCAAGTCAGCATACGACTTTGTCATTCAGTGGCAGCTTTCAATCTATCTCTTATAACTCTCACTTTCTCTTCTACATCTTTGACCATCTAGTCCCATAAGTTTACTCTCACCAACTTCACTCTAACAAAGCAGAGTTTTTCACCATCTACAATACAATGCTTTATACAGTGCCATACCTAAGCTAGCCTAATAACTATTATTATAGGCAAACTCAGCTAGCAATAGGTAATAATCCTAACCTCCTTTAAATTCAATCACACAACTGTGTATCCATCAATTTGTGGTTGAAAAGTAGTACTAAAGGGTAATCGAGTTCCTAAAGCATCTTGTAACTTCTCCTAGAATCTAGAAGTAAGGCAAAAATCTTTATCCAAAATTAAGCAATATATGTAATTTGACAATCTCATCTACATATAACTGTGCTAGCTTATCTAGTGAATAATCCATTCTTATAGGAATGAAGAGAGATGTGGTAGATTATGTAGCAAAATGTTTAACATATTAACAAGTCAAGGCTAAGCATTAAGTTCCATCTGGATTGTTACATCTTATAGCAATACAAGAGTGGAAATGGGAGAAGATCATCATAGACTTTGTCATAGGACTGCCAGTAACTAGAAATAAAAGTGATTTTGTATGGGTGATAGTGGATAGACTAACCAAGACAACTCATTTCATTCCAAGAAGAATGGATTATTCACTGGATAAGCTAGCACAGCTATATATAGATGAGATTGTGAGATTACATAGAGTGCTAGTAACCATAATTTTAGATAGAGATCCTTGCTTTACTTCTAGATTCTAGAAGAAGTTACAAGATGCTTTAGGAACTCAATTAGCCTTCTGTATAGCTTTCCATCCATAGAATGATGGAAAATCAGAGCGAGTGATACAAGTACTGGAGGATATGTTACGCAGTTGTGTGATTAAATTTAAAGGAAGTTGGGATTCATATCTATCACTCGCTAATTTTTCCTATAACATTAGCTATCAGGCTAGCTCAGGTATAGCACCATATAAAGCATTGTATGGTAGATGGTGCAGAACTCAACTTTGTTAGAGTGAAGCTAGTGAGAGCAAACTTATGGGATTAGATTTGGTTAGGGATGTAGAAGAGAATGTGAGAGCTATAAGAGAGACAGATTAAAAGTTTCCACTGATCGACAAAAGTTATATGCTGACTAGAAAATAAGAGTATTGAGTATGAGATTAGCGACAAAGTGTTCTTAAAAGTATCTCGATTAAAGATGATCCTCAGATTTGGTAAGAAAGGGAAATTGAGTTTGAGGTTCATCAATCCATTCGAGATTACAAAATGTGTGGGCCAAGTGGCTTATCGACTTTCATTGCCACCAAGATTGCAGTAAATACATGACATATTTCATGCATTGATGTTGAGACGATATTAATCTGATCCTTCTCATGTCGTATCTATAAAAGATGTACAAGTATAGTCAAATTTGACATATGAAAAGGAACTAGGACTAGTGTTAGCTAGAGAAATTAGAGAATTGAGAAACAAAACCATACCACTAATCAAAGTGCTATGGAAGCACCATAACATAGAAGAGATAACATTGTAGAGTGAGGATGAAACTTCTTAAGAAGGGATGAAATGTAATGCTTGTCAAACTTAATTTCATGAACAATACTTTCAAGCTATAAATATTGTTCTCGAGACATCGCAACACTGTAAGATTTCTAGAAAGGACAAGTACTAATCGTAGAACTTCCACAGGTAATAAAATGATGAAAATGAAATAATTAAAAGATTTAACATAACCAATAAATCATAACAGGCTATAAACTAGTGAATAGTGACATTAGTTGGGTTTGTGTTGATAATGGTCTGAGATGTGCTTGGATAGACCTAAAAATGGCATACCTTATAGTTCAAAATTTCCAATGAGTCTATTAGAGAAAGAATTTTAATTTTTAGAGGTCGTTTACTATTTATTCAAAATTTTTAGATTACGTAGTGAATAGTAATTAGAGTTGGCTATGGAATTTTGACTCGAGATTTTACGGGGCACTTATTGGGGTTAATTGAGAATTTTTGACACTAAAATTAAAATTTTTAGAGGTGTTCAAAAATTAAAATGAATTTTTAAAATTTAAATGAAAATTAAGAAGAAATGGACCAAAAAATTGACACGTTAAGTGAATAGAGCCTATGAGCCTTGCACATAAGTGGGCTAGCACATTTAGGAAACCCACATGTGCCAAAATGTTGCCATCTTCTTCCTTTTCTTCTCAATTACCAATGCCATAAATGCCATTTCTGCTTTCCTCTTTTTCCTTCTTTAACTCCTCCATTTCTCCACCAAATGCCCCATATTATAGACTAATCTTTACCTTCACATCCCAAATAAGCTAATCCAAGTGATAGAAGGGGAAAAAAAGCTTTACGAGGGAGAATTTTACACTTAGTGAATAGTGTCACCAAGAAGAATAAGTGGCTAAAGTTTAATTTTTATCTTTGACATAATGACTAGAATATATTTTAAGGTTATATAAGTAACTAAAATTGAATTTAGAGTCATATTGGATTTTTAAGGAATTTTCTAAGGTGACATTAAAATATGTGTAGGAAAAGAAACCATTCAAGGAGACAAAAGCAAAGACAAGCCTTGAATTGGGTAGAAAGTGTTGAGAGTTAAGTGAATTTGAGATTAAAGAGTATACATGTTCCTAATTGTATGAAAATAATGAAAATGTGTATGTAAATGTGAGATTTCTATGTATATGGGCGTAATTGTTAAGTATGATAAGTGTACATTAATTATGTACTTATGTAAAGTAAATAAATGTGAAAATTGCATAAAAAATGACCATGTAAGGTAATGAACCTATAGTGTCCGAATGGTGTATTATAAGTGTGTGAAGATGTATTGAAGAAATAAATGTGTTAATGGTAAGGCTGTGATAAAAAAAATGGACTTAAAGTTGCATATGTGATGAGATAAAATTATATTGATTGAATTAGTGTTATTTGTTATGGAATAATACACACTTATGAGTGAGTAAATGAATAATTATGTGACATATATTATATAAGTAAATGAGATGAATAAGTGAGATTTGAAGGTGAGAAAAGATTGAGTGTGATAATGATAAAGTGATCATGAAAATTACCTAAAAATGTGATTGTGATAACTAGTCATAAAATGACCAAATGAATAGTAAATTATGACCTTTAATGTTGTCAGATGACTAATAACTAAATGGAAAATAAAAATGGGAATTTAAGGCTCGCATAGTTAGACAACCACTAGATGGGTTGACTAGTCAACTAGGAAATTAAGCAGCTGCTAAGTTTGAGTTGAGTCAATTATTATCATTCACATTATTGTTATGGACAGGTGCAACCATCGAGCTTCTTTTGGAGCCATTGCATGATAGCATAGGTATAGCCACTAAAGTTCATTGAGAGCCATTGTACTATATACTATAGCACAAGTATAGCTACTGAGGTTTATTGAGAGCCATTATACAGTAATACGGGTACAACCATTGAGGTTCATTAAGAGCCACTATATGATACGTAAGTGTAGCTACCAAGGTCCAAAATATGGGCCACTGCACAACTTTTCTTCTATTGCATATGTCATAGATACTAGTACAGAAAGTTATCTAATTCTAGTATTTGACATCTACATTCTCAGTTTAACATTAAGAACCTTTTCAAACTTCTTGCATCAAGCTTCCTTAGTGGGTAAACACTTCTCTGCATACCTACTTAACTGAGTAAAGTCTTTCTTATACTCAAACATAGACTTGCTCCCTTACTTCAGGTCCATCAACTCATGCCTTTTCTTATCCAAGTATATGTCTGAGATATATCTTTTCTAGAACTCTTGAAGGAACTAGTCCTAAGTAAGATCAATAACTGCTTTTCTTTTCTTCATGATCTCCCACTATTGGAATGTTTTTGCTTGAAGCAATGAAGTATCACACTTCAAATTCTCTATTGGAGTACACTTTAACTTCTCTAAAATTCTAGTCATCCTCTCTAACCAATACTTAACTTTTGCATCATCATTATTAGTGGTGCCCTCAAAATCTAATAACCCCATCTTTTTCAATCTTTCAAGATAAATTTTCTATAGAGGCACTGGTAGTGGTGGAGCTAGATCTAGTGGTGGTGGTGCAGCAGTTGCAGTGGTATGGCTCAGTTCATCCACTATCTACTATAACAAAATGGACAAAGTTTGAGCTTATGCCTACTACTGTGCTTGTGCCTATGGCAGATATGTTGCATCACTAGGCACTGATGCATTGACACTTGCTTCTGCTCCTTGTATAGTCATCGAAGCATAATTTGCTACCTCTTCCTTTTATTATGTGATGTCCTCCACTCGTTCCATATATTGGACTTGAGTAAGGAGTGCGCACACAAACTAATATTTGATTCTGCTAACCATAAAAGTTAGAATAAATTAAAATGTTTATTAATTAAATGATTTATCAACCTATGGAGTTGTAAAAACATTAAAAACTCTTTGGCAAATTTTATAAGGTAACTAATAGGGTCATCATGTCAAAACTTTTATAGCATAACGACTGTACTGGGACACTTACCCAAATAGTAAACCTATTAAAAACACTTCTATAACAACATACAACACATCTTAACTCCAAATCAGTCCTTCTGACCCTTCAAACCTCCTCAGAAAGCATAGAGCCTCAGGCTCAACTCAATTACCATTCTCACATGTAACATCACAAGTTATCACGCAATCCGTGCAAGGTAAAATAAAGCTTTTGCAATATTACAATTTTAGTTACAAAACTAAAAAAAAAATTTATAGATTAGGCCCAATCCCTTTGGAATCATAAGAGCAACACTAACTATATTTACATCAATATCATTTTACAAAAAGAAACCAAAACTACCTAAAAAAGGCAGCCTTCATATTATCCTATTGGGTATAAGCTTTAACTCTAATTTGCTACTATATTACTTATGCATCGCAAACAGGTAATACACTAAGCTTTTACTTAGTGTTGTAATCACTTTAACTTGATATAGTAGTTTAAGCTTACATTTATGCAATATGTGTTAAGTGAGTCATTTCAAAATCATATATATACACATATTATGAATTTCACATAATTATGCAATAGTAGTACATACTTGCCTTTAAAAGAACGAAAACCATATTACATCCATAATCACATTATCATTGCTTCTAACATGAATAAAAATCAACCTTATATGTAAAGTACTCTTATATTGGTCATAAACATACACATACTCAATTTTTTACTATAATGAGCATAACAACATACATTTAGACTTGTTACTTTACATAAGCGTTAGTACTGCATATTTGGGTTTTAAGACCCTATATGCACCAATACATCAATTATATCAATATTAAACTCCACATAAAACCACATACATCATTTTAATGGGTTAACATGCCATTATGCTAAAATTACCAATATCACACATAAATCATTATTCAAGCTACAAATAACATTATTTGTGCTTAACTTATGCTAGAAATGCAATTATCCTAATTATTATGCTTAACTCATGCTTGCATATCAATATCCTTAATATTATTTGTTTAATTTATACCCATACTAAAGAGACAACTATCCAAGGTTGGATAGTGGATAACGAGCTACTCAAAGGTGCTTAAAATAATGTACCTGAAGGCATTGGTATCTATAGATACAAAATGCATAGGCTTACAAAAAGTAGTGCTAAAATAATGGCCTGAAAGCCTGGTGCCCATCGACACAAAAATGCATATGACTCGTAAGCTTACTACCTAAAGGTAAACATTGCAGTAGCTAATCCTAATTGACTAGTCAACCTATCCAAACTAGGTTGTCTATCTATATCGACATTATTAAACTCATTATATTATGTAATTATAGCCAATTATACATTTCACACCATATTGTCACATTCATTTATCTCCTTAGCCATTTTGCCCATTAGCAAGGCCTATATCATATGCCCATAGCATATATCACATTACGCACCATATGGCTAACTTAGGCTTAAATTAAGTTTACTAACCTCAACTTGGTCACATTATTTATATGTATTAGCTATGAGTCTCATAATTAAGCTAATGACAACGTATGATTACTTATAGCCATAACAAGCTTTATAGTTACATGAGGTCACTATATGATACTCAAAATATTGGACTTATCATCAAAGTTCATTCACTTGCACGTGAGACACGAGGTTTAACATAAATTTCATTAACATCATAGTGGTTAAGACCCTAAGTTTAAAAAAAATATAAACTTACATTCTAAGTCCCAAAACCCCTTAATAAACTCATGAAAATATGCCCAAATGGTTGTCAAAAGACTCTTAAAATCATGACAAAAATTGGGTTGAAAATGGTTTGAAATTTCATTAAGATTTGAAAAAGTTATGAAGAAAATACTATGTAGTCAATAGTGGTAAAATGGGTCACAGCCGTGATCCCCTTAAAACTCCAGAAGCCTACATTTTAGGTCAGAAGGGTCACGGGTATGACCTATAAAAGGTCACAGCCGTAAGGCATCATTTTTAGCAGCAAACAATGCGATTTCTAGTAATTTTTACAAAAAACTTATCTGATTTCAAACCAAAATTATGTAATCTTCAACACCAATTCAATCATACACTTGAAAATGAATTATAGAGCACATTTCTCATCAAATGCTTATCAAATACACTTAAAATAACTCATAATTCACCATTAATTGATAAGAAATGCAAAAAATAGAAATTTTGAACTCTAACACATTTTTCTGTCAAGGTAAAGGTTTATTTATGCACATACTAATTGTTTATGCCTTTTTACATCACATTAATGTGATTACACATGCCAAACTCGATCGTACAGGATGCTCGATACCTGCTTATGCCTTCTCTTTACCTCAAGAGGCTCAGGTTGATGTTTTGCCTACAAATACAAATAGATACCATATATAAAAATTAATATAAAATTCTAAAAATTTTGAAAAATTATTTTGAACCTAGTTATACTCTCAATAGCATACTATGAACCCCATAAAAAATAACATATTAAAAAAAATGCCCAAGAGTCATTAAATTACTATTCACCTAGGGAGAGAATTTGAGATTGCTCTTAAGATACTCTGCCAAATCGGGTATTCTTGGTGATCATGAACTCATCTTGGGAAGCTTTCATTTGAGTATAATATACGGAGGTAGGTATGATGGAGGAGGAAGAAAAATCAAAAGGAAAGAGAAGGAGGAGGCTTATGATTTTTTGAGGGATTTGGGAGAAAGAATGGGATGAAAATGGAGGGATTTAGAAGGAATTAGGTATTTATAATTTTTTTATAAATTATTTTCCACAAATTTATTAAAATTTTTATCCGCTCTCAAAAAACCAAAATTCCCTTATTTCAATCTTGAAAATTTGATAAATTCCTCCTCTAAATTCTGTTAAAACTTCGAGCTAAAAATTGAAGGAAACCCATAAAATTACTATATTTTCTTTCTCAAAAATTAAGTAAAAATACTTCCCGATATTAGAAAATTCTGATTCCAGAGCCAATGGACTATTCGAAATATTTTAAGTATCGGGTTCTAACATTTTCACATTATTTTAAGCAACTTTTGAGTTATTTTATGGTTTAGCTTTGCCTGCGGCATTATTCATAAAACACTACCATAAAATGTTATTTAGTGTTTTTAACCATCCAAATGACTTCAGATTGGCTTTCAACTTTGCCCAAAAATCTCTCATAATTAATACTCCCTATTGGTACACTTAGTGTGGCTTGAGTTTTAAGAAACACTATTAATCCTAAGAAGTACTATTCATGAGAGTTGGGATTTTTGAGTCATTGCATTTCTTCCCCTTTTAAAATAGATGTCATCCTCGACATACCTAATCTAAAGAGATGTGGATACAACTCTTTCATCTAAGCTTCACTCTCCTATATAGCTTATTCCAAGCTATGATGTCGCCATAGCACCTTCACCAATGGCACTGACTTGTTCTATAACTCCTTAACCTCTCTGGATAAGACACTAATATGTTCTTCCTCATACGACAAGTTTGGTTGTATCTCTACTTCTTCAGCTATCAACACATGTGAAGGGTCCAATCTATATCTTCTCAACATCAAGACATGAAGTATGTCATAAATCTACTATAACTCTAAAGGTAAAGCTAGTTTATAGGCCAATAGACCCACACATTCTGTGATCTTGTATGGTCCAATGAACCTCAGACTCAACTTTCCTTTCTTACTGAACCTCGACACTTTTTTCCTTGGAGGTACCTTAAGAAAGACCTTGTCACTAATTTTATACTCGATATCTCTTCTCTTTAAATTCGCATAGGATTTTTGTCTATCAAAAATAGCCTTCAGCCTTTCATTGATGATCTTCACCTTCTCTTTGGCATCGTTGAGCAAATTCGATCCCATAAGCTTGTGCTCACTTAACTCGCTCTAATATAAAGGAGTCCTATATCATCTCTTATATAATGCCTCATAAAGAGCCATACCAAGGCTTGCCTAGTACCTGTTGTTATAAGTAAACTCTGTTAAAGAGATATACTTATCCTAACTGCCCTTGAGCTCTATGGCATATGCTTGAAGCATATCCTCAAGCACCTAAATAAGCCTCTCAGACTGACCATCCATCTGAGGATGAAAAGCTGAGCTGAAACTAAGCTTGGTTCCTAAGGCATTGTGGAGCTTCCTCTGAAATCTTGATGTAAAATGGGGATCTGTATCTAAAATGATAGAAGAAGGCACTCTATAAAGCCTAACTATCTCTTCAACATATAGCTCAACCAACTTCTCTAAGGAAAAATCCTTTCTCACTAGAATAAAGTGAGTTGACTTGGTCAATCTATCGACCACCACCCAAATAGAATCATGCTTGTTCCTAGTCATCAATAGTCCAATCATAAAATCCATAATGATTCGATCCCATTTCCATTCAAGAATTGCTATAGGATGTAGCAAACTAGAAGGAACTTAGTGCTTGGCCTTCACTTGTTAACAAGTGAGACATGTAGTTGTATAATTAGCTATGTCTCTCTTCTTGCTTGGCCACCAATATACCATTTTCAAATCCCAGTACATCTTAGCATTGCTAGGATGCATAGCATATGATGCATTATGCACTTCTTAAAGAATATGTTGTATCAAATCTTCATTATCTGGCACAAAAAGGCGTTCATGATATAACAAACAACTATCTTCCTTAATCTCAAACCCAGTAGACTTCCCCTCTTGGATCATACCCATGATACTCTAAAGCTTATAATCATCTTTCTATGAATCCTTTACTAACTGCATCAAAGTTACAGCTCAGTTAACAAAGTACCATCATCTTACAACTTTAAACTAACATGCACTACCATCAAAGCTAACATAAGCTTCCTACTCAAAGCATCCACAACCACATTAGCTTTCCTAGAATGGTAATCAATAAGGTAATTATAATCCTTAATCAACTCTATCTTTCTTTTTTGCCTCAAGGTTAACTCTTTTTGTGTTGAGATATACTTTAGAATCTTGTGATCAATGAAGACATAGCACTTTTCCCCCATAAAGATAATGCATCCATATCTTTAAAGCAAACACAATTGCTGTGAGCTCTAAATCATGTGTCAGGTAATTTTTCTCATGAGGTTTCAATTATCATGTAGAATAAGCAACAACCTTGCCATCCTGGATGAGTACACATCTCAACCCATTCAATGAGGCCTCATTGTATATGGTGAACTCTTTTCCTAACACTAGCTGAACCAAAATCAATGCCTCTATCAACAAACTCTTCAGCTTATTAAAACTTTATTAACATTTGCTATCCTATTCCAACTTCACATCCTTTCTTAAAAGACATATCATAGGGTCTGCTATCAAAGAAAACCCTTTAACAAACCTTGTGTAATTTTCAGCCAAACCTAAGAGACTCTTTATCTCGGTTGTATTCCTAGGTGGCTTCCACTCTATTACAGCATGAATCTTATAGGATCAACCCTTATGCCTTTTGCTAATGCTATATACCCCAAAAAATAATACTTTCTCAACCCAAAACTCATACTTGTTGAGCTTAGCATAGAGCTTCTCATCTCTCAAGATCTATAAAATTATTCATAGATGCTTCTTATGCTCTTTTTGATCCTTGGAATGCATAAGGATGTCATTATTAAAGACTACTACAAACTGATCTAAAAATGGCATGAAGATCCAGTTTATAAGATCCATGAATGTTACTGGTGCATTAGCAACCCAAAAGGCATCACTAAGAACTTATAGTGACTATATCTAGTTTTGAATGTCATCTTGTGTATGCCCACCTCTTTCACTCTTAGATGATAATACCCAAATCTAAGATCAATCTTAAAAAGACACCTGCCCCTCTAAGCTGATCAAAGAGATCATCGATCTATGGTAAGGGATACTTGTTTTTTATGGTGACTTTGTTTAACTACCTATAATCCACACAAAGTCTCAAAGAACCATACTTCTTAACAAACAAAACTTGTGCTCCCCATGGTGAAACACTCGGTTTAATGAAACCTTTATCAAGAAGCTCTTTCAACTGTATCTTTAACTCCTTTAGCTCTGTAGGAGCTATCCTATACAAAGCTATAGAAACTAGCATTGTGCCTAGCATCACCTTAATTCTAAATTCTAACTCCCGTTCTGGTGGCAAAATAGGTAACTCATCTAGGAAAACATTTTTAAACTCAACCATAATAAGAATCTAACTTGCTTCTATTACTTCCTTTTTATGCCAACCACATGTAAAGTAGGCTTGATAACCCTTTCGCATCATCCTACTACCCGCAACTATTGATACTATATTAGTCATGCAATTCGATCTTTCACCCATCACTATCACTTTTGACTCATCAATAGCTTGTAATGTGATCTTCTTCCTCTTACAATCCACAATGGCATGATACTTAGACAACCAATCTATGCTTAAGATAAGATCAAACTCATTGAATGGCAATTCAATGAGATCCTCTATAAAAACATGTCCTTATGCTGACAAAGGATAGTCTTTATACATTTTGTTCACTATAATGTACTGTCCTATCAGATTGCTAACCATCATATCAAAACCAAGGCCATTTGACTCTAAACCCCTATCTATAGCATGTGTTGTGTAGATATAAGAATGTATGGATCCTAGGTCTATTAGTGCTAAAGTAGGTAAATCAAAGATATAGAAAGTAAATATTATAACATCTATAGTGTATGCATCCTCTCTAGCTTAAATGGCATACTACCTAGCTGGAGCTCTACTCTCTGACTTGTCCTTCTAACTAACCCCAGCTCTATTCTCAATTCTCTTCTTCTACTTCTATGAAGGATCATATGGTCTCAATGGGCAATCTCTCCGAAAATGCTCTCTGGAGCGACAACCCTCACAAACTCCTATCTTATTCTTCTAACAAACACCATGGTGTTTCTTATGACAAGTTTAACAAACTAGTGTCAGAACACTACTAGCAATAGATCTAGGAACACCCAAGATCTAAGTCTGTGCTCTAGAACCTTATCCTAATCTCTAAGATCGATCTAACTTATTATCCTGCTGATGCTTGGACTAACCTCCTTTTTGTTTTTTATTGGTTGTATAACTAGAACTACCATGTCCCTAACTAAAGGACATCTTTTTAGAACTATCTCTCTTCTATTTTAGTTGATACACCATCTCTATGGTATGACAAGCTGCTATCAAAGCTACAAAATCCTTGATCTGCATTAGAGCAACCTGTTGCATAACATCTAAATTCAACCCTTTCTCAAACTTCTTGCAATGATCTTCTTCTGTAGCAACCATTGCCTTAGCATATCTACTCAAGCAAGCAAAATCCTTTTCATACATAGATATGGACCTATGCCTCTGCCTAAGAACCATAAACTTCTAACACTACTGATCCATGTAATGCTCAGTTATGTACTTTTTCTTGAATTCTTTAAGAAAGAACTCACATGTAAGATCATCAGCTGCCTTATGCTCTAATGGCCTCCCACTACTTTAAAGCTTCCTCTGACATCATAAAAGTAATGCACATAATATACTCCTTCTGAGGACACTTCAACTCTGCATGATCCTGAGCATTTGATCTAGCAAATACTTAGCTTTACTTGACTCATCTAGCTCCTCACCCTTGAAATACTCAGCCCCATTCTTTGGTAATCGCTTCATGTACTTGAGGCACTAGAGGTGGAGCTGTGTGTATGGTAACAACTATAGAAGTAGTAGCCATCGTCACTTACTTGATGAACTTTAACAGAATCTCTAGCCAAGCCAACTGACCTTGCTATCTAGGTGTAGCATATCCTGTATCGTTTGGGGTCACATACTCAAGTTGTGCCCCTTCTTGTGCAATCGTAGTAGAAGCGTGGCTCTTTACTTCTTCCTCTTTGCTTCGGGTAGTACTACAACTTATCCCTATATTTGTAGGTAAAAGAAATAGATTATAAAACCCACATGTAAAAAGTTATGATGTAAATATACTACAATGCTTTTGTGTAACCTAAAGGTTTAGAGGAAAGCCTAAATCGAAGCTTAGATACCACTAAGTGTGAAACCCTTCACCCATTTCATACATCAAACCCAAGTAGGAGTGTACATGTAAATTGATATCTGATTTTGCTACCCATAAAAGCTAGAATAAATTAAAACTTTTATTAATTAAATGATTTCTCAACTTATAGAGTTGTAAAAACATTAAAAACTCTTTGGCACATTTTATAAGGCAACTAATAAGGTCATCATGTTAAAAATTTAGTAGTACAACGACTGTACCAGGACACTTTTGCAAATAGTAAACCTATTAAAAACACTTCTATAATGACATGCAACAAATCTCAACTCTAAATGGGCCCTCCAAACTTCTTTAGAAAGCACAGAGCCTCAAGCTCAACTCAATCAGCATTCTCACATACAACATCACAAGTTATCACACAATCTATATGAGGTAAAATAAAGCTTTTGCCATATTATAGTTTTAGTTACAAAACCAAACCCAAAGTTTACAGAATAGGCCCAATCCCTTTAG